>JAZGTK010011272.1:0-15736 GCA_036877625.1 Ambastaia sidthimunki | reverse complement strand
GCTGTGAAGGTCTGAACCTGTGACTGCTGTTTGATCTCAGTCTGTCACTGGTAACACAGGCCACACACCTCGCCATTATATGAGAACCATAAAGGCACCACCTCTATTAGGTCAGACAAACTCAAGCTGAAGCTTAAATACTGTATGTGTGTTTTTCTTAATGTAAAACAAAATAGATTTCTTTAATAACACATAAACTCCAGACTGATATTCACCTTACATTCATTCACTCATGTCAGTCCAGAGACTTTCTGGAACACAAAGAGAAAATGAAAACGTTGATAACACCAATCACCATGAACACAGTTACAGTTTGTAACATTAGTTGTGAATGAAGAATTTTAATTTGAAGTGAAATATGCATGTAAACAGGTTTGCAATTAAACCACTAAAGCTGAGTTCAAGAATTCATATTAATTAACTAAAAAAATCAACTTAATTAAATTAACTTCATGAAATGGGTTTTAACAGGATTTTTAAGCACCAGTTTGCTGCCATTGGATGTTTGTGTGACACAAAATCCATTAAACATGCACACTAAACACATGCGCACACACATATTTGTTTGACTGTATTAGTGAGGTCCTTCCATAGACTCTCACTGATTTTTTTTTATCAGGCTAATGATATTTTCTATCCCCAACTCTAAACCTCCCCTTAAACCCTCCCCCCTAAACAAACATGTGACTGACATGACAAGAAAAACATGATTTGTCCAATTATAAGCCTTTTTATTTAGTAAGGACCAGTAAAATGTCTTACAAGTTGTTAGTGTTACTGACATTTATTTAGTGACATTTGGCCCTCACAAGTATAACATGTACACAAAGAAATACACTAAACAAACAGGCGAACACACATACACACACTAAACAACACACACAGGGCATGTCTGTCCAATAAAGACCAGAGAGACACTGACATGACCCACATAATTGGCAATGAAATCTTGCATCCTACAATTTGATCAATTTGCCACATTTGGCAACTGTTGGCTGTGCTGTCCCCCGCAGCAACACGCTGGACCGCCTGCCCCCGTCCTGCAGACACACAGCCCTTCTGCCCCGACGCGCTGCGTGTTTCCACCCAAATCAACATGAAGCTACACAAACATGCCTCTGCTCTGTTTTGCTGGCACACAGCGGACCGCGGCTGACAGTTCGTCTCTGACCATATGCCACATGGCAATAAAGTTAAGCTGATCTGCACAGCATCCGGCTGCGCCTGCAGGCCTTTTACAAGCATCTGAGCTGTGCTCTTTGTCTCCTTAAATTCTCCTTTAAAGTTATGTGATATAGTCAGAGTTTATCTGCAGTAGCTGCTGATTTGTACTTGTATTTTAGTATTTCAGACACTCATTACACTCAAAGTTTGATAGCAGAAACTTCAGTTCAGTTCTGACCATTCTCATCTTGTGTGTGTTTTGTGTTTGTTGTAATCCCTCAAGTATATCTCATTTAGTGATTTAGTGTTCAGAGACCTTCATTAAGTCTCTATAGCTATGAAAAATGCTGAAAAACAATCTTCAATCAGATTGTTTTTTTTTAATCCGAAAGTATTTTTTTGTAAAGACTCAAACATAATAGGATAATAGATTTAATGAAGGGTGCATTAATACATATAAAAAAGTAAGCAGACACACTTGTGAGATATCTTGAACAAATTTTGAACATTTGTACAGCTATCTTTGTGAGAACGTTCACTGACAAAAATCTCTAGTCCCTCACCCTAATTGTAACCTTAACCCTAAAACCAAGTCTTGTCCCTCAAACAGTGCTTTAAATTGGTGTCAGAAAAGGAGAACCAGCCAAAATGTCTCACTTTCTTTGTCTGTACTCCAAAGGTCTAACTGCTAACACTGGTCCTCACACCTGTCCTCACAAAGATAGATGTACAAGTTCACATACACACCTGTAGGCAGACGGTGGTGCTGGATTGGCTCTGATGCGTCTGTATGTCTGTGGGGGAAAGTGGTGCAGCTGATGAGAGAGGTGACGGGTGAGTGACAGCTGTCCTGAGGAACAAATCCACAGGTGAGGAGATGCCACGGCTGCACACGTCTGCTGTGTGATGACACAGCTGGGCATGTGACACAGGTGAAGACATGCGGGACATCAGTCAGACAGACGTGCATATGTGCAGCCTGACACATGCACACACACACACACACACACAAAATGGTCTTTTTGTGTCTTATGCTTCATGTTTTGTAGACATAATAGTTTTTATACTGTATAAACTGTATGTTCTATCCTTCAACACCAACTCTACCCCTAAACCTACCAATCACAGAAACCTTTCGGCTATTTTAGATTTTCAAATAAATGTCCCCACAATGTCAAAATTGAATGATACTACTATATATGTGTATATATATGTGGGGACATTTGGTGCCCATAATGTAGGAAATACCAGGACCGCTCACACGCTCAAACACAGACACACTCACGCTAGGCTGTTTTTATGACTTGAAAATATCTAACATGATGTAAGATAAGTGGGTAGATTTTGTACAGTAAATGTTATTCAGACATCAACAACAGTAAGAAAAGTAAGAAACTAACAGTTGCACATGGAGTTTCTGTGGATTCACCAAACACCCGTTTCTTTGTTTAAAACACACACACACACAAACACACACACACACACACACACACACACATAATGTTAAACAGCTTTAAAATAAGTCATCACTGTGAGCTGGAGTTGCATCATCCTGCAAACTGAAATGGCAAACATCCTGCCAGCCAGTGTCCAATCAGAGCTCATCTGCAGCAGGTTACGCCGGGGTCGGCCAGTGTCTTCGGTTCCAGACTTATAATCCTTTCCACAATCTGAAACTTTGCACCCTTGCATGTTTTACGTCGCAGCGGTAAGAGCTCAGCACAATTCTGCTGATTGATTGGCTGGTGACGCCCCAAATAAATGACCTGGCTTGAAAAAAGTCTGTGGATTAAACCCTGAGGTCGCAGTAGATAGTGGAATGAGGGTAATTTGTCAGACCACTTCCATCTGTTTGGCCGTTTCTGTCACCCTCTGGCCGTGGTCTCTGCTCTCAACCATCTCAAACACGGAGGGCAGATAACGAAACGGCATCTGTCAGCCCACGACATGCACGGCATCCAAAAAAACATTCCCATCGTGCCTGGGAGACACCGGGCGTTAAACCCTGGACTGAACTGACGCTCACACTTTCTGTTCTGAAGAAACAGCAGAGCTGGATTTGGAGTTTAAGATTTCAGTCCTACAGAGAATCAGCACAGCAGGTCAAACAAACCCCTGTTAGACTCTCTGTGGCTCGGCTCATAGAGCTGAAGTCCAGAGAGCTATCAGAACTTCATCTTCTGCTGTTTGCTTCATCTTTGAAAAGAAAGAAGATGTATAAATTAATTAGACTTAGTTAAGAATCATCTCTGGCTAGTCACAACAGAATTCCCACAATTCCATTAGGGTTACGGTGAATGTTATTTCATGTTACTCTAAACTAAACTCCAGTGAATCTGATTATGCTGCCAACAGAAAAAACATTCTAAAACTAATTTAAGATTGAAGGCGCTGTGATAAACAGTTGACTATGGCAGGTGTGTGCTGTTCAAAGCGTAATAAAACTTTCATACAAACAATAGTTTTAAACCAGAAACAACAAATTATGACAGAGAACTTCACAACCAATTTCCACAGAAGGAAATTAAAAACCCCACACATGAAAACTTTCTTCTGATGGTAAAGTCAAGGCAGCACTATCTTGACCTTGCAGTTCTGCTAACAGTGTCTGGTGTACAGAAAACAAGCAGCTGAAACCATTTCCCAACACCAGCATTAAATAAAGAACTCCAGAAGAGTCTGTGGGCATGTGAGGGCTGAGACAGCATATTGTGTGACACAGTAAAACTGACAACCCCAGACGTTAGGCATGAGTCACGCATGCTGCTGTTTCTGAGTGATGAACATCTGTCGGCTCCTTGTGTTGTCCTGATGACAAGTGTTGGTATACATCAGTGTTCAGCGGAACCTGGATCTCTGCTGACCTCTGCGAGTAACCAAACTTCATCCTGAAGCTGCAGCTAAACAGAATCAAACTAAAGTTCAGGGCAGACATTGCTGGTGTTTAGGTATGAAATGAATGGATGTTACAGGTCTCTGTTTAATGGCCTGCAGTGTTTGAAGAGGAAGACAAGGTTCACATCCCCCTCTTCACAGCAACTTGTTGATGATTTATCTGATGGAAGGCCTGAGATCTCTACTGTAACCTTTTACCCACAACAGATGTTCACTCTGAAAACACGATAATGTTCATCCCCAAATCCTCATGCTAACATATCAAGTGGCTGCTGTGTGTTTGTGGCAAGACTCTCCATATGGTTCAGGAGGATCTACAGTGTCATTAGGGAGGCAGCTCTCACCTCAGACAATGTACATAAAACATGATTTAAAAAATGGATCATTAATACTGGACTGGGGGAATTCTGTAACTAAACAGTGTCATGTACTGTAATGGATAATTAGTGGTGCTAGCGAAGACTATTACTGTCTTGCATACGTATTCTTCTGTTTCTGGACATTAATTAATGAGGAGTCAAATAAACAGGCTTATTGAGGAGAGCTGTGCTATGACTAATTAATCGAGTGTACAATGTTTTTTGGGCATATGAAAAAGTGGACGAAAAAGTTCCAAAAATTTTGTGATGTCCTACAATCCTACAGACTTAACAATGGGAACATTTTTGTGATGTCAAAGCTGTGCATCAAAATGTCGTAGAGACTTGAGAATAGGCTCATATCACTCAGCTTAGCAAGCAGCAGCAAATGGTTTAACTTCATAGCCACGCCTTAACAGCTAAATAAGTAAGCCATGTCTCAGCATTAGAACTTTGTGAAGACATGGGGGTGGGCTTATTTGGCTTGTTTTAACAGTCAAACAAAAACAATTAGAGATGGAATTCTGCTCTGACTGCTGAAGTAAAGCACAAGATTTCATTGTCATTCCTGCGAGTGATAAACTGCGAGTGAAGTGCAGAAGCAGAACATGGGATCAGAGTTTCAGTGGGTTAGTGACTGAAGCAAAGAGACAGAAAAAGTCTTTGACAGTCTTAGCCAATATTTGTCACATCAGTGTGCATGAATTCTTGATTTGATCTGCTTTAACTGATTCAGTGCTGCTGTGTGTCAACCAGCTTACCTCCCCATGACCTCTCCCTGGCCCCTGCTGTAACACCTCCAGGATCATGCCGGTGTTGCAGATCGTGCACCATTTAACCAAGAAACATGTCATTGATATTTGAGAAATATTTGCATAAGAAAGTACAAGTGGTTCTAGTCCATGCAAAACTCACCATCACATTATTGGCCCGAGGTACGAGACTCCGTCCCCCCAATCCCCATCATCTTCAGCTCTCTGCAGTAGATTCGGCCCGTCTGTAAACAAAGACAACAAGTCTGACTGTCACAGTACAGCTCTGAGTACAATCACAGAAGAACACAAGGGAACAAGTGTATAATAATGAACTTATTATTTAATAAACTTAGAATTTGGTGTATTTTGTTTTCAGTCTCCTATATTTAAATGGTTTAAATAAACAACAAATGAGTGATTTAAATGTGATAGGAAATGTTCAGGCTGTCAAAGGAACATCACATCATATGTTTTCATCATGAGTCATAAAAGGCTTTTTTATTCACTCTTCCTTTTAAAAGGCTGTGAAGCTGAGCAAAGCTTTCCTGCCTTCAGCCTCTTCTCGGTTTCTATGGTTTTCTTCTCAAGGTTGGCACGGGTCTTTGTAACGTCATTGCATACACTTTCATTGTTGAACAGAATGGAGGCGAAATTTGTCATTTACCTTGGGATGTTGTGAAAAAGCCGCTCTCCTCTACAGACTCCATACAATTAATTTAGACCTCCATTTCACAATGAACCTTTAGAGCTGAACAGTTCAGTGAATTGACCCTTAAAGAGAGAGAATTTGAAGGACAATTTTTTGTCTTTAGCCTTTACGTCTTTATGAAATATAAAAATAATGGGTTAATTATTAGTTCTTTAAAATATATCTCATCCTTCTTCTATGAACAGCAATGAGATCCATTTTCATCCAGTGAGAGTCACAAAACAGAAGCAGCACTGAGATGTTGGAAACAATAAATTGGACAGTAAATTCTTATGTATTAAAGAACTGTAATGTACGGTGAGCGCAGGTCATGGTCTCGTCTTGTGAGCTTCAACGATTGATTTGTTGCAGCCCGGAGTTGTGACAGAACCTTGCAAAGCAAACCATTCCCCACCCCCCCAAGAAAATGGTCGCTTTTCCTATTTGAAGTTCATTGTTTTCTTTCTTGGCCTTTTAAGTGTGTCTCACTTAAGGTGTGTGATGCCTTTAGTCTGGCCTTGAGCTTTATTGTATTCTGATTCATGGTGAATAAGACCAGAGAATAGAGAAACTAAGTCTTAATGCTCATTAGAGGATGTCAACTGAGGATGACTTTTAAAATGGGAGCTACAGGGATCCTGTGGTCATCTTAAGTCCTTCATAAAGAAAAAAAGGTGTGGACCAAAACTTTCTAATCTAAAAGCTACAGGGATCCTGTGGCCATCTTAAGTCCTTTATAGGGAAAAAAAGGCGTGGACCAAAACCTTCTAAAAGCCCCGGAAACGGTATATGTCATGAAATGAGTTGAAATTTTATTAAGCGTACACCGCTTTCCCTCTCATCCATTATGTGTGCTAATGTCACATTGATTATGCTGATGGTAAACTGCCTTTGTTTGACCTCGCCTCCCTGTCAGTCACCACGTCTGCTGGGAGCCTCTAAAAGCTGATCTGAGACTGACGCGGCTCCCCTCAGAGACCGCACATCTCCAGCGGTTCTTTAATGTCTTTCTCCTGTTTCAAATACAATTGTGTACAAACACATTAACAAAAACCGTGGCTTGAGTCTTCCGATTGGGTCAAGTGTAGACATAAAAGGGTTGCACTGAATAAAACATAACTGAGATTGTAAAGCTGTGACCAGAGCGACGCTGCTCTGAGGATTCAGCCAGAAACCTCGTCCCATGTGGACTCTCCCCAGACGCAAACTGCCACATAACCCAAAAGAAACTTTGTGAAAACCTTTGGGGAACATTCTGAACACATCAGATACTTCAACATCTCTTCTTACTCTCCATCTGGACCAACTCTGGATAAAATGAGAATTTTATGGAGATTAATTTTTCATGCACCGAGTCTTTTATCTCATGGAAGATCTCATTGCATTATATTCAAAGGCTTTCAAAAATGCAAACTGTGGAGCCGTAATTGTGAAGAATTTTGGGTAAAAAAATGTGACATTATATTTAAAATAAACAACAAGAATCTAAAATGAAATAATCAACCTTCTAGGTCTTTTAAATTCTTTATAAGCAATTAAGTTTGCTGGGCAGCCATCTTGACTTTGAGATATTTACCTTAATTCATTCATATTGATTTTGATAAAATTCAACAACACTGTCAAATTAGGCTGTATGTCTGTTTCTCTGTGTGTTGCTTGCCTGATGGCTTTCATGAAAATGTGATTGTCCTGAAAGGTGGAACTTGTGTTCCACCTCTGTGTTCCATGCAGATACAGTGTAACTGAATCAGAATATCTGTGGTCACTGTTAAACAGTCAGTATATGAGTTTGAGTTACACATGCAGCATCCGGAACCATATTCATCATTCAGCAACTTGGAGGCCAGCGTCTGTACAAACACAAAGAGGAAATGGAGTCGTCTGGAATAAAAGAATAAAATAAAATTACCTTACAAAGGTCGTTTGAAGACGTTTATGCATCGATAAATCAAAAAAGATCTGACTTCAGATACAATTTCTTTAAAGTAATGGTGCTTAATATAACTTCATCTGGTGTAAATGATAAATCAAGTTTGTCATTTCTACTGGCTACTGTTCAGAGAAGGCATAGAAATCACAGTGGGTAGTGTCTGCTTTTATGTAGTGTAATGAAATTGTAGTTATAATTTATAATATAAGTCATGTCTATATGTAGCCTATGTCAATAGAAGGAAAGCCACAATGATAAACAAATACTCTTGAGTGTTGAGACTCACGCAAATCAATTGCCTGCCATTACGTTATTGTTTTAGCTATTTACTAATCCTTCACAATTTAAAATCACATATGTATGTAATTTATATATTACAAAGTTTCAGTGAATTCTGATGCACTCTCTAGGAAGAGTATGAAAAAATTAGTAAAAAAAATAGTTAAAAAATGCAAATATTTAAAAACGGCCAACGTCCTGTTGGGCACAGCTAAGTCAAGCATATTGATAATATGTGACCCACACAGGCAAAATGAGTCATAATGACTGACTCTCGGCAAACAAACGATAAAAAAAAAAAGATCATTTAAGATAATTTTAAACTTCTGTTTGTAGCACTGGGATCGCTAGAAGAGAGCTTAAAAAACTCATTTTTGTGAAAGCCCCTAATTATACCAAAACTCACACTTTTTATTTATTTTGCCTGTAGCTCAAAATTAGTTCATGCTCATTCTAACTCATTTTTCCGGCACTGGTTACATATGTTGGTAAGAAGAATGTCCATACCAAAATTTGGGACTATCAAAAAATTTGGAGCCACCACAATGATAAACACTCTTGAGTGTTGAGTCTTGGAATGAAACACATCTTTCCTCAGCCACGAGTGGGATTTCAACTGAAAAAACTTCACAGTATACTCATTTTATCCTTAAAGATTAACATTATTAACATGATATAAATAATCTTGGGACATTGCGATAACATGTTTCAGCTGTGCTGTAAAAGTAACAAAATTTTAGTTCAATCAAACAACCATCTCAGATATACATTTTACTATAAAAAACTCATTAGTTCACATGTGCAGCGTTTCCTGCAGTTTTTATAACAAAATCAGGTCTGCATGTATAAAAGGATCACAGTTCATAACTGAATGTGTAAACATCACAGCAGAGCAAATATTACAACTGTATTACAACAGCAAACTGAGACAGTCAGCAGAACAACAGCGGAATGTTATGGTCAAGAATCACACACACACACACTAACAAACACTCTAACACACACAACACTTAAACCACACACACACACACACACTTAAAACACTCACACCACACACATACACACACTAAAAAACACTCACACACACTAACTAACACTCACACCACACACACACACTAAGAAACACTTACACCACACACACAAACACTAACAAACACTCACACCGCACACACTAACAAACATACACACCACACATACACTAACAAACACTCCCACCACACACACACACACACACACAAAAACACTCTCAAACAAACACACACCACATACACACTAATAAACACTCTCACACACACACAAACACACTAAGAAACACTTAAACCACACACGCACACACTAACAAACACTCACACCACACACACACTAACCCTAACACTCACACCAAACACACAAAATGACACACACTAACAAACACTCACACCACACACACACTAACCCTAACACTCACACCAAACACACAAAATGACACACACTATTAAACACTCACACCACACACACACACACTAAAAATCACTTACACACACTAACTAACACTCACACCACACACACAAACAAACACTCACACAGACTAACAAACACACACCACATGCACACTAATAAACACTCTCACACACACACACACGCACACACTAAGAAACACTTAAACCACACACGCACACACTAACGTACATTCACACCACACACACACTAACCTTAACACTCACACCACACACACACTAACCTTAACACTCACACCAAACACATAAAATGACACACACTAACAAACACTCACACACACACACACACTAACAAACACTCACACACACACACACAAAGGATTTAACCCCCGGGGGCCTGTAAGAGGTAAAGACAGCCTAAAGCATTAACAGAGTAACTGTGTGTTCTGACCCGTGGCCGTCAGACCCCCTGACGCTCTCTAATGCCGCCTAAACTCAGAGCTTTCTGCACACACACCTACTTCAGTCTGTGCTTTTAAATTCAACCAGAACTGAAGATGCCAAACACAAATCTACTCCCTGCATCTATTTCTGTCTGGGTCTTGAGCTGCAGTAGATCAGACAATAAAGAACATTTGATCTGTGTGTAACAGCCTGGCGTTCACTCACCCGTCACATGCGCTACACTAACGCTTGACCCAGGAACAACCTGTCAACAGAGTTACAGTGCTGTGACCACAGGGTTAAAATACATTGTTCAAAGATGAAAGGATGAGATCGGCTCACGTTTATCTGGATGGTGGTGTGGAGGTGGATGCAGAAAACTGGAATGAAGTCTTCATGTAGGGGTACAAAAGCTCCGATTCTGTGGTCAGAGGCAGCAGGGCATCTAAGAGCTAGAGGAGGTCACGGTGTAGCAGAGATTAGCAAAATCACACAGCCAAATCACAAACAAATCTAAACACTTCTAAGATTCTCATTTCACTTCTCATTTCACTAGTGTTATTTTTCCAGACTTGATCTATAAATTACTCCAAAATAAATGCTAATACACCAGAGATACACAAGAAAATCCAGCCCTCTTAGCACATGTGCTTTTCTTGTGCAGGTCTTTTAATAGTTCAGAGATCTCTTTAATATCTCAATTATTTAGACAGCATAGATTAAATGGAGAGCAAATGGAAACTTTTAAGTCTCTGGTGTCTCCGATATTTCTTGTAAGAAAAGAAAATTTAATATGAACTCAATTTAACATTTCTCATCAAATTTACCCAAATCCAGATTATTTCACACACAATCTACATTAATTTTTCAGCTCCATAAACATCAATGTATTTTAACAATTGTATTGTTTCTATTTTTTCACCAAAGCAATGTTTGTAGAAATAGCTGAGACAAAAATTATTTAAATGAAACGCAACTGAGATCTCTTTCAGATCTCCTGAGCTATGAAGGAACAACCTCTGAGAAAAAACATTTTCCTTTGGGAATTTGGTAAATATTAAAATTAATCTCACAACACTGAAACTAAACCACTGTACAGAATCAAAGAAGATCTGGAGGTTAATACAGTGTCTGGCTGAGTTTGTCTCCACAGGGACAAGTGAGTGTTTAACAGTGAGACACAGACTCTGTCTTCAATCACACTGCATCTAAAGATGACATCATACCTGCCACATAAATGCAGGTAAGAACTTGTTATGAAATCTTCACATATAACAGTTTATAAGTTTTATTTTATCAGATGAACTAGTGGTATTGTGCTTTACTGGCTCAACAGATGGAAGTGAGTAAGAAATGTAGTTTTATTTACCTTTACATTTATTCATTTGGCAGAAGCGACTTACAGTGAATTCAAGGTACACATTTTTTTATGAGTACTTGTGCTCCCTGGGAACGAACCCACAACCTTTGCGCTGCTAGCGCAATACTCTACCAGTTGAGCTACAGGAACACCTGGGTAAGTTTTATGGGTAAGAGCTCCTTCACAGATTTTCATACAGACCTTCTGAGACATGAAGGTAAGTAAATAATGATCATTTTTGGTTAAACTATTCCTTAGTCCTGACAGAGATCTGCAAACAGCCCGAACAGCAGCTCCTGACAAATGATGTGCCAGCATCTACAAGAGTCTTACTGCATAGTGGAAGTGGACACCAGGCCCACAAGGGGTTCGGAGAGCAGTGACTTCTGATACAGTCTAACAGAGCCTGTCAAAGGGAGGAGCCTGGCACTCGAGGCTTTGTGTCCTGGCCCTCAGTGATTGGTGTCAGGAAGGGTGTCCCGTTCAGCCTTTGTCTGGCAGCCAAAGTTTATTACTAGTGACAGGCTTGACACTGAGGCAGTGACAACTCTCACTGCTGGTGAATAACAACCAGACAGATGTGTGTTGTTGGTTTTGTACTGTTTGCTGACAAACACATCAGGCAGGGAGATCAAACTGTGACCCAGAAAAGTCTTCATGTTCACCCACGGGTTTGATGTAACGTGTGAGCTGTTGACAAGTACATAGATCTTCTTTATTTCAGGAAAAAGCCTTTATACTGTAATGTCATACTGTTAACCCTAATGCTACACTAGCTGTGGCTAGCTGAGGAATAGTTCACAGGAACATTCAAATTCTCTCATTATTTACATGCCCTTATGTTGTTTATGGGAAGGACATTTTCTCTGCTTTAGAGAGTTTGAACAGGTGGAGAGGCTGGACATCAGTCCTACAGAACCGCTGGAAAACGTGCTAATGATGATGCAAACCATCAGCAACTGAAAAGTGCGGCTAAATGAATGCTGAGTTCAGAAACACTTCATATCACATCACAAACACTAAGCCAGTCACACACCTGTCTGACTCTTCTGATGAAAAATGTCTCAGCTGTTCTCATGAGTCTGTTTTGAATTCACACACCTCCTGTTATCAGTTACGCTGCTCGTCTCGGTTGTTCTCAGCACGGATCTGAACAACAGGAGTGCATTAGCGACAGAGAAAGAGACACAAAGCAGCATGATTTTAAAGCATACAATTACATTTTCTGTTTTTTTTAACATCTGAAATCAAAATTTTGTTTTGCTAATCATTCTATGAACATCTGTGCTAACCCCCTAAGATTTGCACTTAGATTTCCCCTAAGTTTTCTTCCTCTACTACTGTCACTTTTGGGAAGCTGGACAGATGCGTCTCCATTCCTTTCAAAACCTTGTCCTCATGCGCAGGAAATGTGCCATCTAAGAGCTTGCATTTATTTGTAATTTGTACTTAATGCCCGTCCTCTTCACCTCTATTCCAATCTATAATTCACATCTGGTCCCTCCCAAGCAAGTAACCTTGGTGGAAATCAGGAATGCTTCCACTGGAGGCTTTTTCTTCTCTGCTATTTTGCTCTGCATGTTACTTTTCAACAATTGAACTGGGCGCAATGATTCAGAAAGAAAAAAGAATGTTCTTTCAATAGATAATTAGGGAGATTGGTTTACCAGGCTCACTCAAGAGCCATTCAGAGGCAGGGGCTCGCCAGCCTGTTGTCTGTGGGTCTGAGGAGATCCCCAGAGACACATTCCCTTCTGCTGAATGTCTCAAAGCAGGTGCCAGACAGGTAGTCATTGGTGATGCAGTATCTAGAATTAAAAGGAAAAGTGAAAAGGTCAGTTTCAGAGGTTTAAGGTCAGGCATCCAAGGTCATGAGGTCAGTGGCCACTAGACTGAAGAGACGACATAGAAAAGTAACTTGTATTTTTGTGTTCTTGACAGAACGTCTTATTGTAGTAAATTTGTTCCAAAGGGCTTGTTCAACCTGTGATGTAATATTTAGGACAGTAAAAAATCCTGCTATGACGGCAGCATTGGCTCATCAACTCCAATGGACCACTAAAAGACGAGGGAGGGATTGGGAAACCTGCTTGGCAAATAATTAAGTGTTTTGCAGTTCCAATTGGTGCCACTAGTGGTGCAGAAATTACACACTTCACATTATAATAAACAATAAAGCTAATCTGTGGCATTATATTCACTTATTTACATATTCACTTATGTGTACTTATGTACACTTATATATATGTATGTGTGTGTGTGTGTACAGAGGACAACAGTCCCTGGGAAATACTGGACAAATGTTACTACACAGAAACAGAGACATGACAAAAGTAAACAGAGTATGAGAACATGTCTTTCAATTCACTCAATCTCGGCAATTCCCAAGGGAACAAAAGTCATCTCACCATACCCAGAAGCCTGATACAGACTAAACACTGCAACATGTAACCTGATCCAACATATGTGGGGTTTGCTACCGGTGTGTCAGAGGTGGTTATTAGAGTAAACTAGTTCATATCTGCTCCCTGGTAAGGAACAGATTTTACAGTTACATAGCTGACATTTGTTATTTGCTATACAATGCCAGACAAATGTCCAACATCATTTCCACCAAAAATAACTACAGCTAACTGAAAACCTGCCATCTGTCTAAAAAGTAACACAACCTTTGTAGTGTACTTGGACAAGAGGAAAGATTCTAAAGACCTTTTTGACAACCTGTGCTTCTAAATTTCTCTTAACATATCAGACTAGCAAGCATATGCTAGTTATAGGAATACCACTGAATATTGGCCAGAGAGGTCAAAGGGCTGCAAAGGTCAAAGGTTTCATCTTCATGAAGTGCATTATCATCTTCTCCACAGACACACCATCCAGATGGCTGAGTGGACTGAAGACAGCTGTGTTAAGCATTTTGCGAAACAAAATTGCCATAGAGCATGTTTGATTCATTTTTAAGACATCATATTTCAAAAAGGGGAACGTCACATGACTTTTGGTTTGGGCCTGTCTATTGTAATAGGAGAGATAATGTTACAAACTAATTTTAAATCCTTCTGGATTTTAGTATTTATTTTCTGTGCAAAGCCTTCAGCTTTCAGAGTGTAAATGATTGAAGCTTTGAGTGACACACTGAGAACTTGTACATGTACAAGCATGTTAGAGATTCAGCCGAGATTTAACTGGCTGCATGTATAGGCATCAGTCCGACCTGTGCTAATGTGAGACTCTGACGGACGTTCTGTGCAGAAGAGCTCAAAGGACATTTCACTGGAAAATGCTGCTATGTTTGTTGCCATTGGACACAAAGACAAGCAACTCACAGAAGATCAGAGCTCAGACTTAAGATCTCTGACCAAACCCAAACTTCTGGACTGGCCCAAAAATATTTGTTCATCCAGCCTGCAGCTTTATTTAATATTATTCATAATAATATTTTGAAACATGCATGTTATTTTAAATAAAATGTATCCAATGTCTACAGTTGTGCCTCACAGTTGAACAGGAAGTCAAAGTCACAGCAGTATATGGTGTTAAAATGTATTTCAATAACATTTGAATTGTACATTTGACAAAATGCATTTAATTTCTGCATTAAAATGCAAGATTTTTCTGAAAAGCAGCTTAGTATTCGTTTAGCCCTCTATTTTGTAATAAACAACAAAACAATTCATTAACACTACTGCACATAATGTATTTAATAATTTTTTTAGGTAATTAGTCAATTATGGAGATTGAAAATGTAATAGATTGTAAAGTTACAATATCTGAAAATAGCATGGGACTATAATAGCCACTAAAAATGCTGAACTAATCGTTTAATGTTTTCTTCGACACAGAATAACATACATATAACTCAGCATTCAGGTGCAGAAGTTTAAATCTAAGACTTGTAGCTCAGAATCATGTGACATCACACAGGTAAAATTGAAAATGGTTTTGTGAGTTAGTCATGCAGCTGTACATTAAATGCTTCAAGCACCCTGAAATGTTATAGAACACACTGTTACTTTACATTATAATACATTACATTTCATCTAAAAACCTTCTGCTGACAACATTGATTTCTTTTAAACTCGCTCACAGTACCTAAATTCAGTTTTGCGCTACTGTCTCCTGCACTGACCAGACGTCTAATTAACATGCTAAACACTGAGCAGGAGGAACAGGCCCCTCATCCAGTCAATAGCCCACAGCAGGAATGTCTCTTTGGCCTGTTCACTATGATAACATCAGTCTCCAAGCAGACACAGCCACAGGCCACAAGACAGACATTTATGAACGTCTATCTGCAGAAGTGATCAACACAAAGGCTTTGAGACCAGCCAACCTGTTCATTCCCCCCAACCAGAAGACACTAGCACCACAGTCCAACCGGTGTAAATCAAGTTCTATCAGTGGTAGAGAACATTACCCCAGGTAG
>JAZGTK010011271.1:0-15737 GCA_036877625.1 Ambastaia sidthimunki | reverse complement strand
AAAAGTACATAGTTTATGAGATCTTTGTTCGTTCTTGTCACCAGATCACTGGTAAAGTCGTTAAAGTGGCTTTAGAACTCATGAGGCATCTAATATATAGTTTAGACCGGATACATTTTCACAATTGTAACAACATACAAAATTAAAGGCCCATCTATGTGTTGACATGTTCATAAAAACGAAATGCAGTTTATTCATTCAAACTGTCCTCCCCAATTATATGTTTCAGTTTATATTCTGACACAAATTTTGAATCACAAGATTTAGGCATTTCATACACTTTTCCATTTTATGCCCATCGGTCAATGACTAATTTAAACTCCCCTTTTCTTTAGAGGGGTCTTAATATATATCCTAATCAGATTAACACAATCAACTGATATCAATTATTCAGTTTTTTGTTTTGTTTATTTGGCTTTTTTGCTTATTTTTTTTATTCATCAAATATCATACAGAAGTTGATCAATGGCTACAATCATGATGAGTCATGACTAATGCAGTGCAGTGTTCCTGGTGTCTTTTAGCACTGCGTCCATTCAGCTGTACTCATACAGCCTTCTTTTCTCATTGTTCCTGTCAGTACTTTGTGTATTTCTTTCTTTGTGGAGTGTTTAAAAAGTGCTGTGGACTTATTACATTAATGTAGCACCAGTTTACCAGCCTGCTGTCCTGGTCAACAAACCATCATGCGTGGCTGGGAACGGAGGGAAAGAGGGAGTGGAGGAAACAGGGGATCAGATGGAGGAAGAGGGGAGCAATAGAGGAAGGACACAGCTGGTTTCTCTCAGTGCTGGATCCTGCGGATTGACTGGATCTGGGGGGTCTGGGCATGGCATCCGTATTCCCTGTAGTGCCTGTACTCGCCTCCGTGGCAGTCACACTCCATAAGGTACTGGTAACCACGGTAACCAGGATACTGGTAGCATACAAAGCTAGTGAAATAGAAAAAGATCACAGACAGCATATAAGGCAGAGCATTTTATTCAACAACGCTTGCCCTGTCTTCTCAGAATTCATAAAGGACGCTTTATTTCTAATGGTTGATTAGAAAAGATGAAGAGCAGACACGCCCCCTGATTTTTGGACAACAGGATTTATGATTCCATGATTCTAAAGAAAATGATCAGATGACCACAGATTTAAGCAATCAAACTTACGCGCCACTCATGACCTGGAAGGAGCGGACCTCATTGTTGCACCATCCCATGCCCTGCAGAGAGGGGTAGTCATCACACACCTCCCACTGCCTTCCACTCATGTTCTCACACTCGAACAGAATCATACGGGAATCCTTATGCATCTGTTGAGAATAATGAGAGAACGAAATGCCGTTTGAAACATTGCTAAATGGTTTGTTGGAATATTGTTTTTAAAATGTGATTCTGATTGGTTGTTTAAAGCTGGTTTAAAATGACTATAAACGCACACCTGTGACCTCACGTTCTACAGTATATTAATCCAGCAAGTTACTATATTGCTAGGCAACGAAAAGCAGCCTACTGTTGGGAAAATTAACTATAGTTTTTCAGCAATTATTAAGTATAACTCCTACTGAACATTGCAGTTGTAAGTAGCCTCATGTCTGTGTATTACAATGATTTTACTTTGGCTTATTGCTTTAAAAACAGAACATATACTGTCAAGTGTGTTTCTGGTCTCCAGGGCAGATGGTTTTACTCACAGCAGAACAGATGGGGCGGAAGGACATCAGCCTCTCAATGCGATAGGCATTGCTGCCACTCCAGGACTCCCAGCAAGGGTAATCTCCCTTCTCCAGGATGAACTGCTGGCCATTGAAGGTGGTGTGCTCAAAACCAACCCAGCTAGAGTTAAAAAATGGTATTAGAAGGCGGTCATGGGCAGAGGATGAGAGGTTTACTCAGGTGCAGTAATTAAAGTAGCTGGTCTTTACTCACGCGCCACACTCCACCTTCAGTGAGCGGACGGTCTCCATTCCAAACTCCATGATGTTCTGGCAGCAAGCGGTGAATTCACAACGCCTGCCCTGGAAATGCTCCTGGTCATAAACGGTAATCTGGAAAACAAACAAGCAAACTGCATTCAAATTTTAAACAGACTGGAACGAAAAGTTAAGTAGCATGTAAGGCAACATGTTTGTAATTATTTCATTAAATAACCAGGAGTAATTTATTATAATTTAGTTCAGAAACAAAAAGATTTATACTGCTCCAAGTTTTTCAATGATGGTTAGATTACACATTTTAGACATTTATGATTTAAGTCTGAAATCATGCTGGTTAAGGTAATAAGACGTCTTGTTGAAACACCAGCATCCCATTCTGGGCACCAGCATTTAAAACACCAACTATGATGTTTGTTTAGCAGGGTTATTCATAAAACATGGTTGAATGAAAGTGTTGCAAGCCACCGTACCTTCCATGGTCCCATAGGCATGGACATAGGGTTTGTCAGAGCCATTGTTTCAGATATCTCAGCGCTGACTGACCTGCAGGCAAGAAATGTCATATCAGAAGAACTTACACTCGTACATTGCACTATATCACACTCTGCCATGTTCACAGATCAATGATCTGACTGTCACCAACTGAGAGTCAAATTCTCCTTTAAAAAGACACAACTTCTTGTCAAGGGAAAAGACATTATCTCTGTCTGTGCTAGCGGAACTGTTTTTGACAAGCTTGAACGGTGCTGGAGTGACTGGCTTATATTTCTGTCATAGAATCCTGTCTAATGCATGTCAGTTCTTCTAAGAAAGCAGTCTTGTTCTGATCCCTTTGCTGAAACATCTCATAAATATATGCCATTAATAAGCCTTGTCATCGTCATAATCAGCATGTCTGGTTGTATAAGTGGATCTTTGTTTGATTTATCAATCTCTGTAGTGGGTCAGTCCACCCAAAAAGAAAAATTCTTCCATCATTTACCCTAATGTCATCCCAGACTTGTATGACTTTTTGGCTACTGAGGAACACAAAAGAAGATATTTTGAAGAACGTGGGTAACCAAACAATAGTGGCACCAACTGACTTCCACTGCATGAGTGTATGGGGACATAACCATTTCTCAAAATAGCTTCTTTTGTGTTTTTCAATGTTATTCTCTGTGTAGCTTGTTTAAAAAGTGTTTAAAATTCACGGAGGCACAGGCTTTACCAGACTTACCCAACAGAACGAAGTGTGTGTGTTGAGGAGAATCCACCAAGCGGTCTCCTGTTTGGGCATGTGTGGGGCTATATATACAGACGCCACTTCAATAGGGCTCCCTGACTCACAGACCCTGGCTGCTGTCAGCACTTTGCTTTTGACACCCTTTGTTTCTGACCTGAGCTGTAGTGCTTTCTTTCCTTCAATGAAGTGACGGGAACCAATGAGCAGCCGTGGAGCAATCTCACACGTTACACTAGCCAATGATCACTGAGCTGACTGAGCCGATTGCCCACTTTTACACTGCACAGAAGGCATACTAAACTCTGATAGTTACATTTATGTGTATTGAATATGCCTTGACCTTTTATGTAAGCAATAAAGACTGCAACAGTTTTCATAATTTCAAGGGATCTATTAGCAAAAAATTATGCTTATCACATTATGGGTATTAAATTAAAAATCAAGTTCTAAATTTAGTGAAGACTATTAAAGGAAAGGCAGAGAAGTTTTTAGTTTTTAATTTATCTGAAGATAAATCTGAGACAAATGTTTTTTGAGGAAATGTTTTTTTTCTCAAATCAGAGAAACAGTGTTTGATTTATTGGAACAGAAATACTACTTCAATGCATTTTTTAAGCATGCTTTCATTTAAAGTGATAAAACTGAGGCTATTATTATTATTTATTAATTTAGACAAATATATCATTACAACAGGTCAGATGTCTGAATTGTATTGTTTTGCAACCTTGTGGAACAAAAAAAGAAAAAAGGTAAAATAGGTTTTTAAAATAATGTGTAGACAACATTTCAGTCAATGTAACATGAAATTGAACCAAATAGCTTCAGTTTCATAAAAAACAACAAAAATACACCTTTAAATGACTTCACATAACCTCAACACAGGTCTCTTTTCAGAACAATAGCTGTACACAGATTCCAGTCAGCACATTGTTCAGCCAACAGAATGTCCCGAGTGGAGAGGTGTGTGTGTCAAATGTGTGAAACGTGTGTCTCTGTTAGGCTTTGTGTGTGTGTAGCTTCAATGTAGTTGGTTGTGTGTTAAACTATGTACATGTATAGGTTTCTGCTGATGAGAGCAGCCATACTGTGATGACAAAGAGACAAGCCAGCTCAGCAGGCCCAGATGAAGCCCTCGTCTACACATATGTGCTTTCCCAGCCTGAGATACTATGAGATATACATCACAAATAAGGTGAGATATAAAGTTACAAAGCGGCAGTTATGAGAATGAACATACTTTGGGCATAATACATTGCAAAAGAGACAAGAATGTCTCATATCATGACTGATATATCAAAACTACAATAAGCACTTTTAGCACTGAGGATAGGCCAGAAACATAACTCTTCTTAAACCTAATTGTATTATGGCAGTATTTATACTTTCATAATCATTTTTTCATCTGCAGTGGCTTGTGTGCTGGGCCACTACATGCAGGGGCCCCAGGACTCTCGCCCTGGTCTGTAATCTGTACTAGGATTTGTATTGTAGTAGTATACCAAACATACCAACAATATAGTTCAGAGGGTGTTTTAAAGTAGGATAAACAAATATGGCAGACACATTAATTATAAAATGCAGTAAATCAAACCTTTGCTTAATGTTTTTTGTAACAAGTGTGTTAGTAATGACTGGATCAACTAAGCAAGAAATTTGGCAAAATTCGGCTAACCTGGATTATTTTTTAATTTATTTCATATATTTATTGCTTTTCACATTTTAACCAAATTTGGCCCATTGTTGTTGTTTGGATGCAGAATTTGCACATTCCTATAAGACATTAATTAGACAACGTTATCAGCCTTTTTTGCTAACCTGTCTTGTGGCGTCCTCTTGTGGACTCTTACCTACTTTAACGCAGCTAAATCACTTTTGTGTATTTCACCTGTAAACTGTGACTGGCTGTAATCTTGTTAATTCAGCACTGTACTGAAATGCAATTATTTTATCTTGCAAATAAACTCTTAATATTTAATCCTATATTTACAAAATAGGTTACATTTTATTTAAATAATAATCGTCACACTAGCGTACTGTAACATCTAGATAAGTAACAAAGATTTACTGATGTACGTATTTGATTTGTTTTGATTTTTATGTGCTGATGCACGTTTGACCAATTCACGAATCAATTTGGGTCGTACCACACGACAAACGGGGAGAAAACAATACAGATATACAAAACATATCCAGAACACACGATATACTGGGATGGTCAATTCGGACCAATCTCACTGACTTACTTCATACCAAGTAATGTCCACAATAATGCATTTTACTCCACTAAAAACTTTGTACATCAGTCAAAAGATTGTCATCAAGTGGTGTTGGTTGTCGCTTTGGACCGGTGAACGTCAGACGACCCCCCTCCCCCCTGACGTACAGTAGTACAACCCTCAACAGAAGCGCCAGAGTGATTCAGATTGAACGTAGACGCAGACGTTGAGCGGAGAACAGGATTTAAATACCTCTAAGCGGGTGACCTGCTCAGCCCTTCGGGTGTGGGAGGGTGACTGTTTTGTGTCTTTGCTAGACCGGGGGAGCAGGGGGAGGTGGAGGAACGGATAATGAGCTATTCTTGTACCAGCACAGGCAACAGCCAGGACCCAACGAGCTCTAGGAAGTCCGGCGGCGTTAATCCCGGTAGTTGCAGCGGCGGCGGGGATACCGGTAACGGCAACAACAGCCACAGCGTCCGCGACGGTAAAGCGAACTCGAACCCCGATTCAACAGAGGCAATGAAAGTCAAAAAGGGCTGTAATACGACAGATGTCGGGGTCCCCGTAACGACAGAGGAAGAATTGCTTGCGAACAAAACAATCAGTCCCGAGGATGTGCTGGGATTGCAGAAGATCACTGAAAGTAAGTCAATGAGGGGTCGAATCACACTCGGAATATCTCGCCACACATCGTACGTCGTCGCAAAGCTTTATATATGTATATATTGCCAGTCACATTATAATAAATAAACAAGGCTATTATAGTTTATTTACATAGCAAAATATAATATGACACTTCGTGGAGCAAATACAACACATGGAAAATAACTGATGGAAAAGAAATTGTAAGAGACAAACATACAAATAACTTAATATAGAGATCTAGTGCGTTTTTGCGTTACTATTTGTTAAACCAAGAAGTAATTCATGTTTCTTTAACATTGTCGGAAAGCTATTGAATGGGATACGCTTTGAATATACGTACGTAGGCTGATGCTATAGCAGACTGAGTAATCACAGATATCCTTGTTTACGAACATTTGGCTGTGCAATATGCGCCATATTGTAGCTAGTACAGTTCACCAAATAAAGATCCGTCACCAAACAGTTAAATAACGAGGAACATGCTTTAGATTTGGGTACAGATAGGGTTTTTATCAAGAATCAGTGTCTATTAACCATCAACAACGTCTAAACATTGCAATAATGTAGCGTACCCCTATAAAGTATTCAGTCTGGGGTTGTATGTCTTTATATGGGTTTTGCACTCTTATTGGACCTGAGCAAATGTATGACTATAGTAACTGAATGCAATACATGGCATTTACAGTAAGAGTTCCCAAGTATCAACTATAATTAACCTCAGATTGTTCTGCTCTGCAGTTCTAAGCACGGTTAGGTAACAGGTGGCAAATAAGCCCTCCATCACTGTTTTTAAAGACTTGTGTAAAAGCTTATACAACATTCATATCCAGAAAATCTTAATAAAGAGGCTTCATCTAACCCTAGCCTCCCAAAACAAACTGCTTCCCAAAGAGTTTTGAATCCAAATCCATTTGATTTTTTTATTTGATTTTTATTTATTTATAAAAATAAATTAACTATATGCATAGTTATAGCTGTTGTAAAATTAATCCTGTTAACCTTTTCTATTATCTGCTACTTCTCTATTTGGATGTCATGAAATGGATTGTTCTGAACTCGCAGCTGCTGATCAATTTATTAGTTTATATGATGTGTTGCACTTGGTCACCCCAGTCTCCTTCCTTTACATCTCCCTATTTCCTGTGTATTCATGCATACAGTGTTGAACAAATGAGTTTCACTCGCATAAACTCCCCCACTCACTCATACATTTACTCTTCATAGAATTGTACCCCTCATTTGGCAGCCATCTTGATCTGTTCATAATTTAATGTACAGATGTACAAATGTACAGATCTCAAACATGCAAGAACAACTGGGATTGGATGGTTCAGAGTGCCTTAGGCTTTGGGTAAGATCTCTTATTTTAAACTGTTTATTAAAAAAAGTCCCCATTTCTGAAGATATATTTAAAATTAAAGATGATAAAACAGAAATTTTAGACTAACACTTTGCCTGAAAAAATATAGTATGTAGTGATTTTTACCTCATTTGAATGGATGTATCCAAGGCTATTACAATCACCATCTCAACAAAACCTATCAATGTTAGTCTGCTAAATAACTTTAGATGTGTATGTTTGATTTAAATAAATAAGGGAGAGTTTCTTGCTGAGTAGACAGTTTCTAATGTGTAGTTTGTGTTTGTTTCCAGCCTACTTAACCAACATGTTCATTTGCTCAAAACAGTTACATAATTTCACCTGTTTGCTGGATTTGACTTCATAAGCTGTCCTGTTGGGCCTCTGTGAACATCTGAAAAAGGCTGCCCACACAAATCAACAAGCCTGGGTTTTGCTCAGCTCAGAGGACATATTTCTCATTTGGTTGGTTGCTGAGACTCATCACACAGTTGTAACCTCAGCTCTGATTAATGTAATGTTAGTGCTGTCAGTTCTTTTCATCTGTCAGCATTCAAAGCCCTTTAACTGTCCTCAGTTTCTTTTATGTTTGAAGCCCTAAACCACCAGGTCTTCAAATCATACTAAAGATCTCTCTATTTCTGTCTCTCTCTCTTTTACGCACTCTCTCTCTCCGTAAAATGGGCCAGTTAACCTTACTCAACTTCACATTTTAAACCCCGACCATTACCTTTTAATTTATTTGTCGAGCCATTATCATTATTAGCTGAGAACAGTTGAGAAAGGGGAAAAAAAGGTGTTGGCACCTGATTATTTTCAAATGGACCAATGTTAGTACCATGAGCTTATAGTAATTGTTGAGGTGTATGTAGAGATTTTACCATGGAAACCATTTCTGCAGATTGAAGGTGGGACAGAAACCCCTCATCAGCACCTAATTAGTGCTAGTCTCCCGGAGACCTAAAGCTTTAGAGAAGTATTCACCCCACTAGAGCTCAAGGTAACAACCCATGCAGAACTGCTTTTATTAGATGTAGATTTGTAAGTAATGTATAATAGAAAATACTCACTTTAAAGCACTATGCGTGTGGTTTATAACACACTAGATTTATCTAGTGTAAACTTTGGATAATTTTACCGCCTGTTTGTTTGTTGCATCTGGCCTTCTGTCAGAAATGGCACTTCATTGTGTCTTCATTTTGTCTAATGTTGATCTCTAATTTGCCATGTTTCTGAAGTGAAGAGTCACTAATATAAAATGAGTTTACACACTGTCAGCCCTAGGAAAAAGAAGTACAAGAAGGTCAGAGGAGGTTCAGTGACACGTTTTTGTACTTACTTATCATTTGAATGTGGTTTGGGTCTCTTGGTTTGGTGATGATTATGAAATTGTAACAGGGAAGTTCCCTCTTTTCGTTTAAAATGATGTCATGCTGTTTCAAACTTTTATGACTTTCTTTTTTCTGTGAAAGTCTTGGAAGACTAACGTAGTCACAACAACCGGTCTAAAAATGGGGTCTTGGTTGAGGTCCTGGGGTCTTGTTTGTTGAACATGAGTTATGAGAACTTGGGTCAGGTTTAGTATCGATCATATTAATTCACTAACTGCTGTGATGGATTCATTAAATAATGAATTAAAATGATTCAAAACAGTAACGTAGAAGTGTCTGAGTCTTTTGGCCTAAGAATTACAAGACACAGCTTATCAGACCCTGTTTGTTTGTGATGTGGACGTCTGAGGTTGTGGTATATATTGGCTGTTTTGTACCCAGAGTAAAGACAAGTAATAAGAAAGCAGTGGATCTGTGACATCACCTGTGGATTGTTGTTGTCAGCACTGGTCTGAATAGGCTAAAATGTTTTGTCTTGGTTGTTATGTTGTTATTGATATTTATTCTTATAGATTTTCTTAAAGATCTTCTTGATGTTCAGAATGAAATCTTTTAATTTTATGGATCAAATGGAAATATTAAACTGTTTTAAGACAATTGAGCTTGAGTATCTTCCTTCTATCTTTGATATTGTTTTAAAAAGACGTTATAATATACTGTGTGCTCTAATAGTATGATATTCTGTAGCCAAACACTTTCAACAGGATGATAATATAAGTGGAGCAGAGCCTGGAAAAATAGTTTACATTCCCAAGTCATCTGTACAGGGCTGTACTGTAGCAGACAAGCAAATCAGAAGCTAATAATTTAAGTTCATCAGCTGTGGTGATTTGTTCTTCAGACTGCATTCCGCACGCACAACATGTAACATTGGTATTTCATGTAAAGCTTGGTGGCAGTTCTGTGCTTAACCCAGGATGATGCAGCTTCACTGCTGACTTAAGATGGAATTGGCAGTGATTCAAAAGCGAGTCTTTCTATAACCTCAACTTCTCAGTCAAAAATAAAACCTTTGATCACGTCTATCCACTGGCCTGCCTCAATTTTTAAAGTAAGCTTTGTTATTAGCTTTGCCATTATTTTCGTTAAAAGCTCTCCAAGATGCAATGCAATGAGTTTATATGTGAAAACAAGTGTTGGTGGATCTTTTGAAGATAGATTTGTATAACTTTGATTTAAATAAATGGGTGACATTCATCAACAGTGCCTCCCACCTCTTCTATGCTAACTCTATGTTTACTGTCATTTCCTGTGTCTATATGTGCACCTGTAAAACTCCAGATGGCTAAGCTGCCGAGCTTAATGTGCTAAAAATGGACACCACTTTGCAACCTAGTATCCTTGGTGTGGCCTTGTTCACTGTTGATCGCAACACAAGTGGTTTGACAGTAGAATAGAATAAAGCCTTGGTCACACTAAGCCAAAAGAATGCCAAATTTATTCTAGTAAAGCCGATCTTTTACAGAGAAAATCATATCATGCAAATGCAAACTGTAACGGTTTACATGTCAGTTGCTGAACAGAACTCTAATCTTTGTGTTGTAGGGCTTTTAAAATGTTTATTTCATGAGACACATTTGTTCAGTTTTAAGCAGTGATGCTAAAGGGCAGAAAGTGAGAGAGTATGTAACATACACTTGGAACGTCCCCTGGCTGACATACTTTTGGTGGCTTCCTGTTGCCCTTTTTCACTCTAGACTTTTAGTCCTTACACTTGTCGGTTCATAGCAGTAGTTTGCTGCGTTTGGTGTGCTGCCCGCAGTGGCAGCCCTCTTCACTGCTTGATACTGATGCAGGGCGATCCAGGGTCACATGCAAACTGCCAAAGGCACGATGGTCATGTCTGCTCAGGCCGTGATGCAAATTTCTTGGCTGGGCATTTGCTATGCTGAGCCTAAACCATCCAGGCATGCTTGTGATTCTGTGACCTCTATCAGTTTCTCCCTCTCTGTGATGTTCATGCGTGTTTGTGTGTGGAGATAAGAACATCAAGTGCCTTTGAGGTTTCTACCTCATGTTTAAACATCCTGTTTGTGTTTATGTGCTTGCAAACATTGCATGTTGTTGCAAAACAGTTAAAAATCCTCTGATTCTTTCAGAATTACTAAGAGCTTTAAGTCATCTAAGAGAGGATTTTCATTGAAATGTCAGGAAATGACTTCTAGCTACGGGTTGCTAGGGCCTTCATGCAGGGTCTTTGTGCTAACAGTTTAGCATCAGAGTAAAGTCTACATCTGTAACTGTAATGTTAACGTCTCGCAATGCAACATGCACAAGCAGAAACTTTCACACCGTTTCTTAACACACAGGAGCAGCTTCTAGTTTGTACAGCTTTGACTGTAGTGCACCTGCTTGCAGAATGCTGTAAAACCTCTGTTGTAAGAATTGCACACTGAGGATTGGGATTACATGTCTGCCTGTGAGATTAGTGTATTTTAGTGCTGAATGCTTTCTTATTTATTTTAGGCTTATCGGGTCTTGTAGTTTAGCTAAACTGGTTTTGCACTCTATGACAGTGCAAGTGCTTCTGTAGCAAACATCTTGTGGTTGGTTTTGTGGTTAGGTGAGTATGTACATAAATACACCCACAGCATGTTAAAACAGTGAGTTGTGTTTCTAAAGGTTAAAATACTGATGTTTTCTTTTAACTTGTTTATTTACTTGTTTAGTAATCATGTTTAATATACATCTCTATTTGTTCATCTGTATGTTTGTTGGGTAACTGGACTTCAGAAAATGTAGAGTTACGTGTTTTTCTGTAATGACTTTTTAATAGGATCTGTGTTATGGCATTATTTATGACCTTTTTGTCACTTTTTCTTCACACTATAGTTAGAAAATAGAGAGAAAAGACAAGTTATGTAGAGAAGAGGGGAAAGATAGGAATCTGAGAATGTTGCAAGCCAAATCCGAACCCGCATTGCTTCCACTATGACTCATTGCCACATCACATGCACTAACTGCATGCTAGACCACGGCTTTAACAAAATGTTGGCTATATTTGTAAAAATATGAAGATAGTGCCGTAGCCCACATGGGCTGTCAAACGGATCCCCCCCAGCACGCACCGTCTCTGTCGCCCACCGTGAGATGTTAGTGTGACACTGCCTCATTCCCGACCCGTAGACACACACCTGCTACTCGAATTACCTCACCGTTCTGGGCGATATGCCCGAAAGCGGATTGCACTCCACCAGTTATAAATGTACTGCAACACACATTTCCTATACACACTCACATAGACTTCCTGTCTCCATCTCCTTGGTACAAGAAGTTGGCATGAATTCATAGCCAGATGGAGTGACAGGGTGGAGAGTTCATTTATATGAGACTTTATCTGTGGTCAGTTGTTCACAGACTTGTGTAGCTCTTCATGTAGGTGTCAGTTCTTATATAGCACATATGAGGAATTACATCAGAGCAATAATCCTCATTAGTATGGCTGTCATTCATTACCCAGATTATTTAACAAGTTTAGGGTAAGTCAGGAATTGTAAACATCTCTCAGTGAATGAATAGACATCACCTAGTTGCAACTGTGCAACTGAAAAGTGGAAAAATACTCATTCTTTAACTTTATTCTTTAAAAACAATTAACCTATATAGAGCCATTTGTCTATAGGAATGGATTTCATTTGGCTGGCCGGTTGATGTAGCAAATGCATAACTTGGAGATGTTGGAGATGCACTGAGTCTAGGTCAAATTCCTCTAGTTGTCATCCATGGCCTTGTATGCAGTGCTTTGACATATCACGCCGCTTCCCAGCTTGAGGTCATTTCCTGATCCTGTTTCCTGTCCACTGAAGACAAAAATGCCCCAAAAAATAATTTGAAATTGGACTCTTGTCCAACTACATTTGAGTTCTGAGTCTGACCTCAATGGAAACACATCGGAATCATTTCAAGTGTGTTTCTTGCTTGCTGTGAGAGAGTCAAGCTGTCAGAAAACCGGTTTCAGTAGGAAGGGTCTGTTTGCAGTTCGCGTTTGGTTGGTGTTATGTCACATTGTGGCGCTGACACAGAGAGGTGCATGGAACATGCCTTTCCTCTAAATCCCCCGATCACCTCCCAACCCACCACTGTGATGCTGAGACGCCATAAGCCGCTTAGGGCCTAATCTGGACCCTGGGCTTCTAGAGGAGCACATGTCCCATGTAGCACATGAGCTTTTGTGCTTTTTTTAGCACAAAATATGGGTAAGGGATGTCCTCGTGATGTAGATATTATCATTTTAACAGACAAACATTTGGATACCAATGTGAAGTGTAAAATAATTCTGTAATAATTTCTTATAAAAACGGAATGTTTTTTAAAATTACCTTTGGAAACTCTAGGAATACACTAGTATGTAGCTAATGCAAACAGGATGCAAGGCTTAAAGGATGTATTAGATGAGTATAAGGCATCTCATTCTTTTGTTGTTACAAAGAATTATGGGAAATTGTCACACAAGGTTGTCGGTTCAAATACCAACTAAAGGAGCAGAATGATCTGGCAAACTTTATTGTTTACAGATGTTTACAATGTAAATCTTGTAATTTGTGTACCTTAGAATATAACCCCAATCAAATCTACTGGTCCCACCAGTAATAATGACATAATGGTAATGTTGCCATTATTATTATTATTGTGTTAATCTCATAAGAACAGTCATTCCGACATGTCTCAGAAACTGCAATTTTACAGCCAGTCCTGCCCTAAATGTACAACATTGGTTCATTCAGAGATTTTCTGTAGACAATTATTAGTTGTTTGTAATACAAAAGCTGTTAGAATTAGAAATTAATTTAGAATTGTGACAAAAACAATGTTAAGAAAAATAAGAGTATTCAGCTGTATTGTCACAGATCTCTCCTGAGTGTCTGCTCAGGAAATCAGAAAAAACAACTCTGAATATTAAGTGCGGACGACTGTGCATGTTAATAAAGAGCTCATTTGCAATTCAAATGTTGCTGTTGTGTAAGCGCTGATGAATTGCATGTGATCTTCTGATTCGCTGTATTGTTTGGTCTTGTATTGTACTGCTAGACTAAATGCTGTGGGCGTTTGTTCCCCTGCAGACATTTTATTTCTCTTCAGATTTGTTCAAATGGTGTTTATTTAGAGTTTAGAATTATCAATGTTGTAAAGGTTACAGTATTGACCAATTATTCAAGATGGAGCTGAATGCATCTATAAATAGTCTTAGTTTGTCGGCGCTCTCTAAAACAGGAAAACACACACAGTTACCCCAAAATACAAACTGATTAATGCTGCTCTGTGTTAAATATGAGGGGGACTTTCAATGGCTTATGTTTAACAGCCTCTGTTTGTGTTAGACTCTGTAAGCAGGATCTAATTTATTTGTCAAATAACAGCCCACGGGAACCGGCATTCTGGCATCTCTAATGAACTGCCTAAGAATGAGTCAGAATTCCGACCTGTACAATTTATGGCTCTCTTAAAATATACCCACAATGCACCTGCAGAGCAGCAATCACTAACTGGCACAGTCATGTCTGATGGCTACAGGGATTACCGATGCACAAACAGCATGTACCGTGAGTGCACGTGTGTTTAATGCATATGTGTGCGGGGTTAGTGTTGACGATGAAGGTCCTGCCAAAATAGACTTTGCTAAAACAGGCATCACTGTGGAGTTAAGGATTAATTCGGATCTTTAACTCTAAATGTTAAACTTCTGTGTAACATGACCTGAAGATAGGGACATGAATTATGTAGATCATGTAACATGTTGACAAGTGTATTATTATTAGTTTTAAGTAATCAAACTTACAGATAGGCAAACAAAACTCATACTTTTTGGGGAAAAAGAATATCATAAAAACTTTTTTCTTAAGTAAAGCTCTTAACCCTGCCGACAATTTTATTTTAGTGATTGTTGCCTTAGACATGATTGTACATGATTCCTTAAACCTTCTTTGTAGTACGTTTCCAAACACCAGAGCAATCATTCCTTTTTCTTACAGCAACTTTAGCATAAAGACAACTTTTGTTGTCTATGAAGTTTTTGATTGTTGATTGATATCTTCACGTGTTCTGAATGTCTTTATGCTAAAGTTGCTGTAAGAAAAAGGAAAGATTGCTCTGGTGTTTGGAAACGTACTACAAAGAAGGTTTAAGGAATCATGTACAATCATGTCTAAGGCAACAATCACTAAAATAAAATTGTGGGCAGGGTTAAGAGCTTTACTTAAGAGCTTCTACAAGTAGCATGTTTGCCCAGAGGCTTTTTAAGCAAGATATGTAAGAACACGTTTTAGCTGGGCAATTTGAAAGAACTGTCTGTTGCTTTATGCAGTTATGCAGTTCATTGAAATGGCAGGTTTGGTTTTGCATGATTGCTCGATCACAACAGTATAAATATTCTGCAGGCTCTGTGTACTACACAGTACAGGTGTCTGTTTGTATTCGCAGAAAAGTGGATTTGGAAGTATTGCACACACCCTGTTTTTTATATCCTTTTGTGCTTTTTGACTTTATCAAGCAGTAACAAAATAACAAGGTGAATGAGTTTTATTGTCGTATTGGTTTGCAAAACCACACACTGCAATTGTTAAAATATCAAAGTCATGCTTAATAATCTTTGTATCAACCCAGACAACTGTATTGTCTCCTTAACTCTTGTTATTCCAGATATAATTCAGCAGCATAATTAATAACGTTAAAGTGGTGACACTCAAATTAAATATATTCTGATACCAGTGACACAAAAATGACAAAGCAAAATGTTTCAAAAGGTTTTGGATCAGATCTGTTATGTACAATGTGTTATGAGTCATTGTGGAACGAAACCATCTGCCAGGAATATAAATATGTAAATGTAGCTAAATTTGTTTCCTGTTTTGCAGATTATCTGTGTAGTCCGGAAGACAACGTGTACAACATTGACTTCACAAGGTTCAAGATCAGGGACATGGAGACAGGAACAGTTCTGTTTGAGATCACCAAACCTCCAGCCACAGGTGAGCTG
>JAZGTK010011270.1:0-15738 GCA_036877625.1 Ambastaia sidthimunki | reverse complement strand
GACAGTTTGATTTAATACAATTATGTTTTATTTGTGTAGACAACACGGTATATGTAATGGTTTTGTAATTAAATTGCACAAAGGTATGAAATACCAAAATATAAAATATATTTCACTATATATAGGTAAAGTGTAGCTACAATAGCCAAACTCATTCATTAGGAGGGGTGCTTGCATAATTTCGGTCATGAAGTGTATGTTTAATGTTTTAAAAAAAACATGAAGAAATTTGTATTTGTTACCACCCACAAACCAAGGACCTATTCAGGCACAATCAATATAGTCACCCCCCCTCTATTATCTATCTATTTAAAGCTCCTCTTTTCAATTTCTCCACAATAAAAAATCTAGATCTTGGCATGACTAGAATGAAATTCATTCATTATAAAAAATAAATAACCAAAAGGAATATCTTGATTTTTTGTTGCTTTGGCTTATTTAAATTTTTCCTCCTGAGGCCCCCTTGTAGGTTTGTTGAAGCCCCTGGGTTGAGAAACAGCTCTAAACCGTGTAAAGTAAATCTTTGCTTCTGCTCTGTTTTGCATTGTTTACAGATTTAATGCACTGCACCAATGAGCTGAACGTGAATATACCTCACTTGGCCGATACGTTGTTTGAGAGGACAGCCAATCAGAGCTGGGTGGTGGTCTTCAAGGCTCTCATTACCACACACCACCTCATGATGTACGGCAATGAGGTACGATCTGCTGCCTGGATCTCAGGCTGTATTGTTGTTGTTGGTGTTTCTCAGTGGACTGTACTGTGTCACAAAATCAATATAAAAGTACTTGCTAGAACCATTCTGTGAGCTGTCTGACACATAAAATCATAATCAAGTCTTTTGGTAGCTGTGAAACACAATATTGATTGTTTTGCTTCATGAGTCCATGTTTTGATGTGTGCTTTTCAGAGTAAAGTATTTTTTGTGTATTTCACTAAGTTTACATTTTGGTAACCCTGCGTTTTACGCTTTCTGTTAAACAGAGGTTCATCCAGTACCTTGCATCAAGAAGCACACTCTTTAACTTGAATAATTTCGTAGATAAAGGAGCATTACAAGGTAAGTAAACAATTTAATACTTCATTTTAACCTCCTCTGCAGATTCGGTAATCCGTGCAGTGCACGAAATGCGGTTAGGCTACAGTAAGCTGCGGTTTAATACAACTCTTACTGTTTTGAATGTCTCTTCTAGGTTACGACATGTCCATCTACATTAGACGTTACAGCAGGTACCTGAACGAGAGGGCTTTGTCCTACAGACTCGTTGCGGTTGATTTCACTAAGATGAAGCGGGGGTGAGGCGTCTGAGGAAATATTCCACAATGAGCTGAACAAGACAAATAGCGAATATTACTGCTTAAATAAGAGCTGTGTTTCAAAGCAGCTTCTGTAAGTGTAAAACTGTGATTGCACCTTTCTGTTTCAGCTATGTTTAACCTCGTGCCATCCGTATGTTTTATTTAGGAGTGACGGAGTGATGCGATCCATGAGCGTAGACAAGCTGATGAAGACTCTGCCTATAATTCAGAACCAGCTTGATGCTCTTTTGGACTTTGAGGTACAGAATTCCTTGCGGTTTGGATTGTATAGATCCCTAGTAAGAAGTTGGGAATAAAGCATACGGGTATATAAAGGTTAAGCTAAAAAAGTTAATGTTTTGATTACATTTGCTACTTTGTGCTTCTTGTAGGCCAGTTCTAGTGAACTGACCAATGGGGTGATCAATTGTGCCTTCACGCTGCTCTTCAAGGACTCTATCCGCATCTTTGCTGCTTACAATGAGGGTGTCATTAATCTGCTGGGTAATACATTAACCTCAGAGCATCATTCTGTTTATTGGCGTGTATGTTTTGTAATATTGTAGGTTTTGTAAGGGTGATATACAATATATACTTATCGGTATCTGCTTGTCTGATTTGTGTAAACATTTGTGTAAATGTACAGTAGGGTCCAAAAGTGGAAGACCAGCAGTTAAAATGCCTTTATTAAGCAATTTTCTAAATCAAACATTTTTCATTAGAAATTGTGTTATCAGCATAACAATTTGAACAAAATTTTCAGTGAATTTCTTAGTATTTAATATGCAGCATGCATTCGAGCTGGCATGGCTTTTTGGAAAATAATGGTAATGCAAGAAAATATTTCATTTTGTACAAAGCCAATAATCAATTTCTCAAATGTGCTTGTTTGATCAGTGACTTAGTAACTTATTCAAGCAGAGCAGAATCCTAACATTTATTTATTTTACTCTATTAACTTTCTTTGTTTTACATTTTTTAAACCTTGAAGCATATCTGTTTATTTCCAGGTTTAAATTAAATTTTCTACTTTGGACCCCACTGTATGTGTGTACGTACTGTACGTGCGTCTGCAATCCAAAAGATGTTCGCGGGAAATAAATTACATGTGAATTACATTTTGTTTTTACTTCAAAGAGAAACGTTATGTGCATTTGCTACATTTATCTTTCTCTTCACTTCAAAGAGAAATATTTTAATATGAAGAAGAATCAATGCAAAGAGGCGCTGGAAATATACAAGCGGTTTCTTATCAGGATGACCAAGCTCTCAGAGTTTCTCAAGGTGGCAGAGGTAAAGCGTCTCTAGATATTATCTATGCATGGGTTGGTTGGGCTTCACCTTATTCAGGCCCATTCAGCTGAGTGTCCCTTTTGCCTTTTGGTCCAAGAACCTGTATTAAAGGTCCCCCCTCATGCTGCCTGTTCTGGTGCCTGCACTGCATGCCTTAGCAGAAAGTCCTTCTATCTATCTGTCCCTCTCAACAACAACAGGAACAGAGTTACAGTATGATAGATACTCAGATATAAACAGTCTGTTTCTGCAACGACAGTCCTTTGACATTAATGTGCAAATGATTAGTTGAATCTTTGTTTTGCAGTTTGGATACAGGGCACAGTTGTCAATTTGGCCCTCCTCAAGCCCCCGCAGGAACTACTGGTTGAATAATTGCTTAATGACAAGATTCTTGTTGATTCTTTGTTTTTAATTGTCTTGATTTGTTTAATAAGTTGTCAAGATAAGCTTTGCTATTGATGAATAATTACTGGAACAATATTTTTGACAACTGTGCCGGTGTGATGGTTGGAATTTAGTAGTTTACTTTTGTCTGTAAAGCACATTATTTTGATGTGTATGGAGGCATATGTTGGGGAAAAATGCTAAGCACATCCTTCTTGAGTTTTTTTGTTTTTTTTATCTATTCGTTTTGCTTTTTGGCTGAAAGATATGACTCTTCAGGAAAAGGGTGAAGTGCTATCCAAAAACTGACTAAAGTTGACTTTAAGAGCACATTTCTTTATTTGTATAACAATGTTTGTATGCCATTTGTTTTTCTTGTCTTTTTTCCAAAGTCAACATTAGTTGTGTGTTTCTTTTGGATGTTTCTCACCTAGTCATGTAAATATTTCATCATTGTTCACACGACCTAGTGACATTTCAATGTCTCATCATCTACACCACCTGCAGAATGTTACTGTCTGTCTGTGTACATCCAGTCAACCATATTCTCTTATGGGTTCTCATACACTGCATGGAGTAATGGCTCTTTTTCTTAATTCTTCTTTCTCCCTTCTCCACGTACCTTGGTTCTCTTTTTACTGTTTGATTTCACATTTTGTTTTTCGTTCTCCTTCCCTTCCTTTTCTTTTGTGTCACAGCAAGTTGGAATTGATCAGGTTGACATCCCAGATCTTTCACAGGTTAGTGGTGCATTTCATCTCAGTTACTCACATGTGGCTTCATCCTGATCTTTCATTCACGCTCACCCCATTAGACCATCATTCCCAGCCCTTCTTCTTTTGACCCCTCCCCCCATCTATCCGACTTTTAGGATAGGGGCCTCAAGAAACTTACTCCATTCCCGCGCACTCCCACGGAATCAGATGTGCTGTTTTGCATTTTCTGTTGTCATCAGAGGTAAATGGGTACCAAAGCTAGTCTATGTGAATTTTTAGAGACGCTATCTCTGATAGCTGCTGCCTTGATTATAACAAGTTTAGCATTTGATGAGTAATTAAAAGTCAATTAAGGCTATTGCAGTACTGTCTCATTAAAGCTTAGTGCTTGCCCCTCAAGCCACTATTTCTTACTGGCATACCCATGAGAAATTTGATTGCTTGTAATTTTTACTGATTGATATATGGCTAAATGGTGCTTGTGCCAAAGATCTTTAGCCACACTGACCGGTCGTGATGCTGGGCATGGTCTCATTTAACAAAGACATCTCCTAACCTGTAAGCACTCACCTTTGCCATATATCTCTGTATTGGTAGGGTATTCTGCTTGGATAGCTTCTTGGGAAGAACAGTGAATGTGCACAACTCAAAGAATGCCTCAAAACTGGAGTAGGGGACTGAATTCTGCCCTGCACCTCCTGAAGTTTTTTAGTCAGCGATAATGCCAAATATAGGCCTGTAGTTTCTGCTAGTTTGCATCTTTTGGTAATTCTGCCCTACACCGGCCGGCAGAGGGGTGCTGGGCAATAATGTCCCCCTTCAGTTTGCCACCATTTAGCATATTTGACATTTTCATTTACATTGGACAGGGACTCCTGAAGGTGTTGGGCTGACACACTACAAAGTGGTACTTCAACCATGTCAACAATACATTTTATTGGAAGGAGTGCATTGTTTTCTTAAGCTGCAGTAGTATGCAGAAGGCCTGCATTATATTGCTATGTACTTTACCATTAGCAGTTACATCACTGAATGAGCTTATTTTATGTCTATACTATTTAAGTGCCTTTTCTTGTCTGGATATTCATCATGGCCTTTTGTATACTTCTACTCCTGTAGTACCCTTGTCTAAACTTCTCTTCCTTGTTTATCTCTCCTTTTAATAGTGTGTTGTTTCGTTGCATATGTTTCAGATTTCTCAGTAAAAAATCTCCCTCTATTTTGTCTTCCTTACAATTATGTGGCTGAGAAATCTGGTCTTTTGTTATTCATGAAATTTTCTCCTCTAAATTGGCATGCACACCAGGCACAGCTAGTGGCTGAAAGGCAAATATTGTATAAGAACAGATGTACATGCTTGCATACTGAATTCTTTCCGCCAGCATTTAGATTCAATTGACGCTGCTGTTTTTAGATGAAAATGCTATACAAGCATAAAATACTGGAAACATGGTCTCATTCAATATTTGCCTTTCTTTGGTTAACCTGCTTTGGCTTCCAAATGCTAGAGATTCTATCAAAATGTTGACGCAGACGTTGTCTCAGACATAACAATCATTAAGTCTGCTCGAAAACTGCAATTTTACTTTATGGCAACATACTTTGTAACTTCCAGTTTATTTCCAAGAAATCCAAGTGGAATCCAAAGATTAGCAGGTTCTGCTGTGGCATTTGGCATCTGTACAGTATGTGCATTTATATCCTGGGCATGATTACAAAAGTCCCCTTGTAGATCAATCTGCTTTCTGTTTTTTATGGCTTTAATCCTTTAGTGATCTCAGTTGACCCCAAAGGCCTTATACTCTCTGTTTGAAAACTTGCATGGGACACAGATTTTTTGCATGTGTAGCTTTAAGCTGAAATCCTGTCCACTTGAATTATTTCTGTTGTGTTTCCCCTTTGTTTTCAGAGACTCATAACCACTAATAGGTTCTCTTAGTTACACAGACTTTGTGTGTGTGAAGGTATGAGTGTGTAAGAGAAAGATAAGACAGAGTTTCGTATCTGAATTCTTATTTGTATGGTAAAATATACCTGTAATATATGCATTGCTTTCTAATTTTCCAGTTTATAAATAGCAGTACATTATATGCAGATGTTTGAGTGCATGTGTGTGCAAAATTCAGTTTTTCAGCTATGTTTCACCATTTTGTTGTGTTACCTAAAACCTGTCTTAACCTCACCACCAGGCTCCCAGCAGTCTTTTAGAAGCTCTGGAGCAGCACCTGGCTTCTTTGGAGAGCAAGAAAATTAAAGAGGCCTCCACCATCAGCAGGTACTTTGCAAAAAATGATCTGATCTTGTGGCTTTTGCATAGACAAATATTGCTATTGGGTCTTTTTAAGTGTATTTTGTTTCATTAGAGTAAATAGCAGAGGTTTGCTGTTAAATGTGCACATATAATCACTGTTGTCATAGTGATTCTGTTTCACAGTAAGAAAAGGTCCTTTTAGAAGATGTACACATTGAAACTTGCCTAAATCGCAAAATTGATTTATTTGTTTTTGCGTCTATCTGATTGGATGTTGCGGTAAATCATTCACTTTTGCATTTATAGGGAGGTGGAGGGTGACAGACTACAGCCTGCAAAGGTAACAAATCTAATTCATTTGCCACCAGCTCCACCAGCATCATCGCTAATAAAAGACCTCAAAATGGCATGAGGCATCTTTTCACCATCCAGCCCTTACAAATTGTTCATTGTAAATAATTATATATTCTCTTAAACATTAAAAGTCAATACTGTCAGTTTATGATGTTATTTCTTTTCGGCAGGCTGTTCAGCTGAAAGACATTGGCATGCAGACCCCAACAGTGTCCCCCAGTGGGCAGTCTGTGGGCAGTGGCAACAGCAGTTGCACCAGCAGTGGTGCGACCGAGCTTCTTTCCAGTCCCCCTGATCTGCCCATTACAAACGGGTACAAAAAGTCCTGTTTCTCTGAATCTTTACTGGTGTAGAAGATGCATATTAATAAAACCTAAAAATGTGGGATTTATTTAGAGACTTGCGTTAATGTGCACGTTTTCTACATTTGCACTTATATTTACTGATTTAGTTTCCATTTATATCCAAAGCAGCTTACATATGAGGAAAGTCACGAGCAATTATGTTATCAGTATCAAATTTTCTAGAGTAAACCAGACCAGTCCAAACAATAGCAGACTTAAATTGTGGTTACACAGAATTTTGTTGACCTTTTCATAAAAACGTATAAGGATTCATTGTATTCTTGCCCTTTATCCTAAACAGTGTGCACAACTTCACCACTGACCATTTTGATCTCCAACATAACTCCAGTACCCCGGTTCAGACAAACACCCTACCAGCCAATAATGGCTGGGGAGGTAATAAAAGCCCACTTGCCTCTATTCAGTTTTCTGTTGTTGTATTCTTCATTTTATAATTTGTTGTGTAATTCTATGATAAAATGTTTATAATGTCTTTTCTTTATTTCTTTTTCATTTTATGGCACATTCTCCACTCACTTGGGGCTCATTCGGGTGAGTCTTTTACAAGCTTTTATAATAAATGTAATGGCTTTTAAAGGTGAAGTGCGTAATTCCTGGGCTTTAAGCGTCACCAAATGGAATTGCAAAAATAGTTTTAAGCATGTTTGCTGAACACTTCCTCTGTCTGCCATTGGACGGATAAAGAGATAGTCCCGCCCTAAACTCTTACCTTTGTTTGAGCAAATTGCTGTTGTTTCTGATATGCCACAGAATCACAGTGTTTACATTTTTTAGGAAAGTTAGCCTCCAAATCACTTGCTTATAGTTGTCTATAAATGTTAAGCTGGAATAGGAGAATGTATTTTAACATTTCTCCTTTATTATTGAGAAAATATTATTGACAGAAATCTTTTATTTGGTCTACCAGGTTGGTTTTCCTGCAGGAGCACTTTTGAAGCCCACACTGTCCTCACAGGTTCAAGGCACACAACTCTACACTGGAGGAAAATTACTTACTAATGATTTGGATTCATCCTTGGCCAATCTAGTTGGCAGTGAGTTTTTTAATCTTCTTATTTTGTTTCTGTGGCATTAAACATGTCAATCAATTCAAACTGCGTGGTACCTTAGCTCATAATGTGTTTTGTTTGCCTTTAGATTTACATTTTGGAGGACCCCCAGCCAAAAAGTAAGTAGTTGTGTACCCTGTTTGATTTGATTAGAGAAACAAGCCCAGGTGTCTTAATAATAAGTTAAAGAGATACTCCACCCAAAAAATAAAAATTAACCCATAAATTACAAAACATTGGAGCGTCAAAATCTCGGGCATCATTCACTTCCATTTTAAAGCTAAAAAAAGAGCCAGGACATTATTTAATATAACTCATATTCTGTTTGGCTGAAAGAAGAAAGTCATATACACCTTGGATGCCTTAAAGTGTGAGTAATTTATTGGCTGATTTTCATTTTTGACTGAAGTATCTATTTAATATGAACACATTTACAGTTTTGTGTTGACAAAACGGTGTCTGAACCTTATTAACAGATCTGTGTACCTTAAGCAAAAAAGGTGAAAACTGTTTAAACAGGTTATAAAACTGTTTTATAACTATTATTGCTGTGTGTGAAAGCTCAGCTATGACGGTGTGATTTAAGGGTCTGTTGTTTTTAGGCAAGAAGTGCAGTGGGCCCATTTAGAGAAGAAATCTTCTGGAGGATCTCATTGGCAGTCTAAAGCCATGAATGGCACAGGACACTGGAGCCACACACACCTGGCTCCTGCTCCCATACCGATGCCACAGATGGTATGTGAACTGACTTATTGTGCTCCTGTTTGGATTTCAGTCTGCTTCAATATGTTTGAATACAGTGTAAATGGGATTCAAAATCCATGACACTGTAACACTGTCAGTAATGTGTTTTTTCTCTTGTTTTTGTAATGGTGCAGAACGGAATGATTTATACTGGCTATGTAAGTCTTTCTTGTACATAAACACAATTACATTGATTTGTTTAAAACAATAAATGGCATGTATTTGAGACACATATTTCTGTCTATTTGAAATCATTGCTACAATGTCTGTCTCAGGCACCAGCTCCGGTCGCATTTCCGATGACAACCCCTCAAGTGCCTGTGTATGGGATGGTAGGTGTCATTATTTCTGCATTAAAGCCATATTAAAACATGACAGCTGTAACCCACCTAGTACCGGAGGCAGATCTGATGTTCACCTGATTCTGTGTAAATGAAATGCCGTCTTAATCTTTCTTATCAAGAGTGTTTTATTTTTATGTCATAAAACAATAATTTTATAACATTATATCTGCAGTTTTGTGTAGGTGCATTAAACAACTGTATGTTTCATGTCAAATTCAGTGTAAACACAGAATAAGCATTTAGGATCAATAATGAATTACACCAGATTTCTAAAGGAGCTCGTGTTGTGCATTCTGACTTGCTCTGTAGATTCCTCCTCCTGTGGGCCAGATGGGGTCAGTGCCCTTAATGGCTCCCCAGCCCGTGATATATAACCAGCCCATCCTCCGCACCACCAATCCTTTCACCCCCATCCCTGGAGCTCAGGTACCCTTAAGACTTTATCAATCTGGTCCTGACTGATTATAAAATATATAGCTGTTCTACTATATGTAACTCTTTATGCTTATGATGTAAATAACAGATGTGTCCCTTTAAGCTAAGCTCTTTCTTTCCAGATGCATTTCATGTAGCACTGAGGAGCATGTTGAACTGACACATACGCCCGAGGAAAAACATCAACCGATCCAAAACCAAAAACGGCAAGGCGGACATGCAGAATGGTTTAAATGGCTCAAAGAGACTGAAGATTTGCTCATGTGGCATTTTTCCCCTTAGCCCGTGTGTTTGTAACATACCCCTCCACCCAGAATCACAGCAGTCCTCTGTCATTTTACATGTTACTGTACTTTAAGTTTTAAGTGTCAAAATTTAGTGTTTTTAGGCAGCCCTCTTTAATGATGTCACTGGCTGATGCAAATGGAATGACAGTGTACAGTGAATTACAGTGGAATGAAAAGTTGTCATGATGTCAAGCCCCTCCCCCTTCCCCCCTCCCGTTTGGAAAAAGTGATTGTTGTAATTGTGCACACTTGAATCAATGTTTATAATGTCTAAACCAAGCCACGGTTTTGTATGCACATTGCCTGAATAGTGTTTCGAATCAACCACAGTTAATGTTGATTGTGCCACATCGGCCGGCGTCCCAGATTTTTGAGTTTTGGAGAAATGTGTACAGGTCACTTTTCGTACATTTGTCTCGTCCCCAAACATTTTGGATTTCACCTTAAAAGTTATATTTGTTTCTACATGACTTGTAATGCCTCATTCAGGTATGGTAAGGTATGGCTGTTTGGATTAAAGTCAAATTCAGCAGTATGTTTATGTATGGAAATGATACAATTGATGGCAAAAAAAATTTGTGTCAAATACCACAACGGTGACTACAGTTTAATTGCAAACCCAAAACAAAGCATTTTGTTCAACTTAAAAAAGTAAACAACCAATACAACTATAACAACTAACTATAACTATAATTAAGTCTCTGAATACTTTAACATCATGACTGTAGCTATTAAAACTCTGCTCTGTTAGTTTGAGCAGCCCAACCTGCTTGACTGACCAATAGAAAATGGTTAGTTATTTTTGCAGTTCCTCTTAATAATGCTAGTGTTCACAGGAATTACACACCTGACCTTTGACAAGCTTTTTCAAAATCTTTAAGACAACATTTATTTCACCCTAATGTCTAATAAGATAAATAAGTATGTTCTCACATTGTCTTCATTAAAGTCTGCTAATTCATTTTAAGCTTGGAGCCTCACTGGAGAGCACAAGCTCCACTAGGAAGAAAGTCTTCAACATAAGTAGTCACTGCTTTAGAAAGGTAGGTCATGCTTCCAAAACGACCACTAGGGGCGCTGTCATAGAGTAGCCTGCAGATACCAGTGGACTGATCTCTCTCAAGCAGACCCTCATCAGCACCTAGTTCCTTCTGCAGAAACAGAGAAATCACAGACTTCTGTCAGTCATGTTTCAGAACTGCTGTTGTTGAAGGAATATTTACCCTGTTATTCTAAACCCATATGGTTTCTCTATTCTGTGAAACACAACAATTTGTAAGAATATTCTGGTTTCTTTTTATCATACAATGACTCAACTATGTATGTCAAGCTCTGAAATTATAGAAAAAGCACTAAAATGTATCATAAATGTAGTCCATATCACTTCATACAGTCAAAAATACAGAATACAGAAAAATACTCTTCAAAAATTTTGCGTTTCATGGAAGAAAGAAAGTCATAAAAAAGACTGATATGGTATGATAAAATTATTATTTTGAGTGAACTGTCCGTTTAATGACTGGATTCCAGTTTAGAGCTCCACTAAACAGAAGAAACCATATTTCATTTACATAGTCTGCAACAACCTCCTGACCCAGTGTTTTCTCACAAAATACCCAAAACTTTCAGATGTAGACTGTGCTTCATATGTAAATTATTTGGAAACATAAAGGTCACATAAGCTTGCGTGTAAATCTGACCTGATCATTGCGGAACATGTCACTGGCCATTTGTACAATCCTCTCCACCTCAATGACGCCACCCACACTCTGGATGTCCACATCAGCCAGCATGGTCAGTACCAAGATGGCCTCCACCAACAACTGTCGGTATTCTGGCTGGGGAACGCGGTTTAACACTGTTTCCACATGCACGGCGAACTTGATTTCACCTGGAGTCATCTGGAAATTCCATCAGTTAGAATTTCAATTTATTATATAAATTTGAGACTAAAACACCACATGTATGGCACCTTGTAGTGCACAAGGCAAAACAGTTTACCTCACTTGTGGTTGAGGATGGAAGTACACATCCTTCAATGGACAGCCCATGACACTGTCAATTAAAAGACATTAGAAGCATAAAGACTCTTAAGCTTATTATGAAGTGGCCAACCCACCTTCTGCAGAATCTTCCAGACGTTCTGATAGAACCCAACAGGGACTCTGTTCAGAGCTCCATCCAGACGTCTGCGGCGGAGCCACTGTCCGTGTCTGCTGTCACGCACTGAAGTGCCTCCTAATGATCCCTGAAATGACTCAATGGGTGGAAGTCGGTACCTCTGGAGCACAACCAGATGAGCATGGAATTAGATTAATTGAAAATATAAAAAAGCTCAAGCTTGTGAAAAATATAGATATACGCTTCTTATACAAATCCTAAGCTTTTGGTACACCTACCCCTGATTCAATATTTCCAATATCCAGGGAATGAACTGACACAGGCTAAAGCAGGAAAACAGGAAGGTGTCTGTGTTATTGCACTTAAAGAATATACATAACAATTCCAAACAGAAGAAGGTTTTCTCACCAGTTTGATATCTTCTCCTTGTTTACTTGTGAATCTCAGTTCAGTTTTGGTTGAGGCAGATTTGCTCTTGTCGTGGATACTGATAGCAGAGCTGACCACATTTCCTGTTGAACGCACTAAGAAAAAAATAAAACTTGTGGTTACATAAATACAAGCACACATTGAAGTATGAGCTAGAAGCGTATGGATGAATTTACTTACCGCTCTTCTGAACTCCAAACTCTTTGCCACTGAGAATGTGAAGCAGCAGACTCTTCAGCTGAGATGGACTCATGTTTATCAAACTCTCTGTGGCCTCGTCACCTACAACAACAAATAACTGAGGAGAAACAATATTGACCTAATAAAACAATACAGATGCTACACATTTGTGATAGCTTTCTATAAACATTTACATAAATATTGATTTTTATAGATATTTATAAAAATATCAGTCAGTTTATCATAAAAAGTTATACAAATTACTTTTATACTGTCTTTTTTGGAATTTCGAAGTTTTTAATACAATTCTAAAACATATACTCCAGATATCTTTTTTTGTTTTCACAGGAGACTAAAAATATACAAATTTGTAATGTCATAAGGGTGAGATAGAATGACAAGATTTTTAGTTTTAGGTGAACTATCTCTTTAAGAAGTTCAATGGAACTGAAGAACAGAGATACCTGAACATTTGAGGGACTGGGCGAGCTCGGTGACCATGACCTGGAGAATGAGGCCAATACGGAGGCGGAACATCTCACTGAAGAGTTTGGGCTGGGTACGAATGCTCATACCCAGGAACACCATTATCTCCTGTCCATCACAAGCACAAGTGTTAATGGAAACTGCAGAAGTAAAACGTGCAGGATTCAGATGTGAATAAAATAGTAAAAAGCTGCCAATGCGATTCCAACCTGAGTGAGAATAGCAATGGTGAGGTTGTTCTCACTGGCCTCATCAATAAGTCTTGCCAGCTTATCTGGAGGCATAGGGCTGTATGGAGACAAGGACTGTAGCATGAACAAGTAAATATGATTGTAAGAGCTGGATGTGTGTGGTGTGGCTAGAACTTACGCTGATATAGTTTTCTCTCTCGGCTCAGGAGGAAGTCCAACTGTTAGATGTTTCTGATGAATTAGCAAATCTGAACAAGCCTGCAAACAAAAAATACATTTAAAGACAACAACTCAACAATACATCCTGACCTGCCTAATTCACATTTACATGTATGCATTTGGCAGACGCTAAAAGTGACTTACAGTACATTTAAGTTTGACAAAATTGCAAAAAAAAATGTTTTTTATCATTTTGTCAGTGCATGTGCTCCTTGGGAATTGAATTCATGACCTACCAACTGAGCTACAAGAACATAATTTATAACTACATAAAAGAAAAGCTATTTTAATTAATTATCTAACAAATTGTTCACATGATTCTAGATTTTTTATTTTAGATGTAATTTTCTTATCGTATGTATATTGTAACATTATTGTATGTTGTGCCTTCAAAAACCCAAAACCTACTGAAATTCTATTCTCCATAATAAGACAGCTTTTGTTTGCCATGTTCTGTTTCACAGAAATACAGTTTCAAAACAATCATATTTCAGACATAAAACAAGACAATAAGGCTTTAGAAAAGCCACAGTTCTATGACTCACAGCATCCAGCTCTTCCACTTTCTTGCGCAGCATCCCACAGATCATACGGATGAGGCCCCAGTGTTTCAGGGTTCCTGCCTTTTCATACAAGTCGTTCAGCAGGCGTCGTACCGTCCAACCCTTCCCATGTAGCCTGGTGTCCCAATCCATTCCCCTTATAATAGAATACTCAACTTTAATTCAAAACACACCACAATAAAAGATAGAGCTTCTACATTTGCATTGCTGAGAATTCTACACATACGGTTTACAGTACTGAATGGAGTCAATGGTTTACTGTCAATTGTTTCTGTGGCTCTCACTTGTCTTTGAACAGTATATAGAGAATATCAGTCTGGTCCTGCAAATTCTGGCTTTGTTTCAACATTTGCACTAGGGCTGGATAGTCAATCCCTCCATTTACATCTCTGGGCAGGTTTACAGGATGAGTGGCCTGAGTCTCAGGAACCTTATGAGTGAAATCATTACAGTTCATTGTCAGTTAACACTGTAAACATAATACAATTTTTAAACAATTCATGAATTGTAATGTGTACAAATAACTCAACACATTTTGAGTTATTTACCTTGCCTTTGTTATCCAGCAAATTAAGGTTTGGTGCTGGAGACCGGAAAAGTTTAGTAGGAAGATACATGTGCACATCTGAGGAGACCAAAACAAAAATTATTGGTGAGCATTTGCTCAACTTCTAGGCTTCAAATACAGACGTTTGACCATCTAAAAACAGCCTCATTCTGAACTCACTGTGTATATTGAGTTCTCTGGCTTTGTGCACCAGAGACACCATCTCACGAGTCTTTTTTGCTGCAGCCCTGAAGCGGTTCAGACCCCCTTTAGTGGCACGGATGGAGCTCTGCTGAGGAACAGCCAGAAGCTGGTCCAGATACACGGCCAGATCATCCACCTCTGCACACACACACACACACACACACACAAACACACACACAGACACACACACACACACACACACAATCAAATGAATGCCTGAAACGGTTCAGCACGTCTTCTGTCACTCCTGAGGTGTAATTGAGTACTTCAGCTCTGGCTTGCGGCACATGTCAATAAATGAAAGTGTAACGCCAGTTTCTGCTCCCTCACAAAATTGCCTCTCAAGCCTTCACACACCCGTGCAGTTAAATATACTGCCTGCCAACCACACAACACATCTGTACATAAAATGTCATGCACAAGACAGGACACAACAGATCTCCAAACTTATCCATCTAAACAAGAATTATATGTGAGAAATTCTTCATGTATGAATTGAAATACCAAGGAGGGAAGATTTGTTGTTTAAATCTTTAAGACTGTCAGTGTTCATTAGCATACATTAGTTCAGACACTCTGTAATAAACAAGACTGTTCTCATTCATTACATTACACTTTACAATCGCTATAAACACAGGCAAGCACACAGCATCAAAACAAGTAAATTAGAAATTTGACACTCTGCATACTTAAAGGGATAGTTCACCCAAAAACAAAAATGATGTCATCAAACTAAATTATGATATGATAGTTTTGTGTGTCAGGAACAGTGTTCCACAGAATAAAGCCACATGATTTGGCACCACATGTTGGTGAATAAGCAGAATTGATGACAGAATTCTCATTTTTGTCTAAAGTGTTTGTTTAATTCTAGATGCTTTTAGTCATTTCAGAAGTTTCTCAAAACATGCTTGTTGCTCCTGGTGGCATAACTCACCACAGTCCATAAATGTAAGATGAGCACAACAGGAGGTGTCAAGAAAAGCAGATAGTTTCCCAGTCTTAACCCTTGAAATGTAAAACTGATTCATTTTTGGGGGCTTTTCAGGCGTGGGACAAATACTGCATGTGATGACCTATAAATGTTACCTTGCTCCTCCAAAGTAACCATCCTGGAGTTTTTTCAGGGTGGCCAAAACTGCAGGATCAATATTTTTCTGATCATCAGCTGCAAAGTGACAAAAACAAATAAATCTCCAAGTTTGTGTCCACAAGGGCACAAGAAACATCAACGAGCTGCTCTCAGCATATTTACATTTATTCATTTGACAGAC
>JAZGTK010011269.1:0-15738 GCA_036877625.1 Ambastaia sidthimunki | reverse complement strand
GCGGTATCCAGGGGCGGTAGTCGTAATCCCTGTAGTGATTTGACTAATTCCTCAGTGAGGGATGTTAATCATGTGAGCTGATGGTGATGCATAGCCAATTGAGTAGCTTGGGCAGACAGCTCGGACGAGAGTTGCAAGATGGCTGCTGGATCGTTAGTTGGCGAAGTCTTCTGTGACGATGAGTCAGGGGCGTTTCAATCCATTTGCAGACTTTTCACTTTCATCCAGGAGTTCCTTATTGCCCACATCATAGTTTCTCTCCGCCTGAGTGAAGTTCCTGGAAAAATAAGCACAGGGATATAATTTAGCTGGGGTACCATGGTGTTGAGATAGGACGGCTCCTATTCCACAATTCGAAGCATCGACTTCTACAATAAATGGGAGGTTGGGGTCTGGGTGTTTTAGCAGAGGGGCTGTGGTAAAACTTCGCCCCTCTGTTAATAAAAGTCTGCTCAGCTTCTGGATTCCAGTTATCTTCTTGGGTTTCCCCTTTAAAAGTGAGGTTAGAGGGGCAGCGATCAGATTATAATTGCGGATAAACTGACAATAAAAGTTTGCAAAGCCCAGGAACCGTTGTAAATCCTTGATAGACATTGGCTGAGGCCACTCAGTTACTGCTTGTACCTTGCTGTTGTCCATTTCTACCCCCTGGTGGCTGATATTGTACCCCAAAAACGTTTGTTTCACATGGAACTCACATTTCTCCACCTTGACATATAACTGGTTTTGTAGTAAATGTGACAAAACTGTTTTTACCTGTTCAATGTGTTCTTCTTCAGTCTTAGAGTAGATCAAGATGTCATAGATATAGGCGACTACACAATGATTTAACAGGTCTTTGAAAAGCTTATTGATGAAAGACTGGAAGACTGCAGGAGCGTTGGCTAAACCAAAGGGCATTACCAGATTTTCGTAGTGGCCGCTAGATGTTAAGAATGTGGTTTTCCACTCGTCACCTGCCTTGATTCTTATTAGATTGTATGCACTCCTCAGGTCTAGCTTGGTGTAAATCTTAGCCTCACGTAAGAGTTCCAGGGCTGACGGTACCAGTGGAAGGGGATATTGGAACTTGACTGTCACATTGTGACAATACTTTTAGCTTTCTCTCTAAATGAGACGGTGTGTTGATTTCTCATATCTCCTCATAAAAGAGCCACATAAAAGATTTGAGTTGTTTGTTTTTGAGGTTTTGAACCACTGGTGCTAATAAAATAGCATTAACTGCACAGAGTCTCTAATGTTCACTTGCTTCTGGGATAAAACAGCACCATATAAGCTAGTATAAGTGACTGGCAGAGGGTATTGGCATAAACTGCATATGGATCAGGGTGGCCCACTCATTAGCTTTACCACTTAGCAGCGACAATATAAACATGCACTTCTTATCCCCCGTAGAGAAAGCATCAACATGAGAATTTATATAAATGTCCACATGCCTGATGAACCCGCGTACTTGTTCCGCTGTACCATCAAACTTATCGGGAAATGCAAACTTTACCGTGGGTGGCGGTTGTGCAGGAATAGAGCGGACGTAGTGCATGAGCTGGTCACTGGTTGCCTGTAGCTTGGAGATCTGCTCTTGGTAGTTCCTAAGCACTTCTCCGTGATAGGTGAGCATGGCCTGGATTCGTGCAACATCCGCTGGATTCTGGTCAGGCGGTATTAGAATCCAGATGCGGTATTAGAATCCATTTGCGGTTTATTAGACAAATCCAAAACACAAGGCCGAGACATAAACAGAGAACAGGTAGAGGTCAGGGCAGGCAGCAAACAATCAGAGACGTAAACCAGGCTAGGATCAGGGCAGGCAGCAAACAGACGGTAAACAGAACAGGCGGTGGTCAAACACAAGATAGGCAAACAAATCCAACAAGGCAAATCCAGAACACGTGAAACGGTAACAGGCAAAATCATACACAAGATAACTTTCCAGAATAAATGCTCGGTATGCAGTCCAGGCTGGCAATACTTCGCAATGATGCTAGGTATGCACATGGCTTAAGTAGTCCAGAACAGGAAATGGAACAACAGGAAACAGGAAGCAGAGGGAGCGAACAGTCCTTACTCCGGTAAGGGCTCCCTCTGCTGGCGTGATGGAACATGGCGTGACGTTACAGTGGTGTAATGCAAAGCAAATTTAATCCGACAGTTATCATGTGCATATTCATCATCCATATATATTTAATTTATTTATTTATCTGCCAGCAATCTGGTGGTTACTCACAATCTAAAACAATCTGGCGCTCCTGAATCTGTAAGTATGTTTTGTTATTTAAAGTATTTGTTATGGACTGTTCAAATGCTTTGGGCAGTGTAGAATATACTGTTTGCCGTTCTTATAATCAAAGTACAGATGTTTTATGTTTACAGACAGTTTTTGTCTCTGTTCTGTGCTTATAACTGGAGGCAAAAAGACTACAAACATAGATGCACTACGTGTCCTGTTTCACTAGGGCTTGCACTGTTGGTTCCGATAGATCAGCTTGGACATCTGCATTTTCTAGATCTGACTCGTACAGATGTGGTAAAATTGACAACATTATTAACATGTCATCAGTTATAATGTCTTCGAAAACTGAGAGGGTGTAACATTTTCACCACACGCTTGAGATATTTGGCCAAACACAACGCACTGTGTCAGCTGGCCAATCAGAGTATGCAGTGCTTTTCAAAAGAATGGGCTTTGTAGAAATTCATGTGTGTAGAAGGTATGGACATAAAGGAGGTATAATAATGTACAATGTGTGAAAAATAATGTGTTTTTAAAACTTAAACCATGTTCTATTACACCCAATGCACAAATAATGGTGTTTAAAAGTAGCATAATATGACCCCTTAAATTATAAAACTTCAGTCTTTCCTCAATTTCTATATATTTTGTCTTTGTTTCACGCTTTCTGTTCAACACTGTTTTGGTATTTCTCATATTTCTTATTCAGTGGTTTTAATATGACATTTTTGGAAGTGATACTACAAGAATGTACTTGATTCGTATTATATAAGAAATTGGTTCTTTTAGGAAATCAGTGTTTTGTTTCTGCAATCCAGAATAAAATGCATTCAAGTTTTACCTTCTTTTAAAAATTCCTCATATAAGTGTGTATCATGGAGGGATGGGAAGATCTGTCACAATAGCAGCAAAAACCATCAGCACCCCTCTGTGAGACTGGGCTGTAGTTCTACCATGCCGAGGGCCCTTCTAACGCCACATTACAGGCACACTTTCTCTAATGCCACATTACACAATGGACACACTCCATCTCCCCTGTCCCAGCATGCGCTGCACAGGGGCCACAGGTCTAGTTCAAAAGCTGTTTGGTGAAGGAGCATTAAGAGGAGAACAGCAGAGATTTCTGTGGAGTGAATGGTGCTTCGGCAGGGATGAGTGATTCTTTCACATCAACAGCAGCTGTGCAAAGGCATCCTGACCACATCAGAACAGGTAATGTAGTGAGCAACGGTCATCTACAAGAAAGATGTATGTGATAGATGAGCTGGGGCTTTGTGGATTCTTCATTTTACACCACAAAACATCCAATATTCCCTGAATGAGGATCAACATGAAATGTGTAGATAAAAATGAAAGTGATAGAGACCTGTAAATAACGCAGCTTCTGCCGTTGGGACGACACTGATGTTGGACTTGAAGATTCTGTGTGAATTTTATGTAAAATGTATCTCTACCTTAGAATTATAAGGTTCTATCTGACATTTTTGTTATTGTTGAGTTATTGACATATTCTTACTCTAATATAACTTATTGACACTATTAAAAGTGTTTTGTTTATAAAAAAATGCATTTTGGGTGTTTAATTTAAAAAACAAAAAAGTTAAGTTTTGGTGTTTACAAATGCAATGCAAAAATTTTAAACCTCAATATCTCAAAACGCAGATAGAACCTTATAATTCTATAATATATATCGCTAAAGGTAGGGATATATAATTATACAAATTAGCTCAGTCTTCAAAACAAACAGAAAACAAATGTGTGTGTGTAGGTTTGGTCATACTGTACATATGAGGAAATCTGAAGTGGCCCTAGCTATGGATGAAGGTCTTGGAAACATGAACACACACACCAACACTTGTTTTTTCTATTATTGTATTTTATTATATTTTTAGATACAATTTGTGACAGATATAACATTAGCCCCAGCTCTTATTAAGAATATTGGAAACTATGAGAATTATTAAGATTATGAGAAAATCAAAGAAATATATGACCTGGATGTTTTTGTGTGATTCCCCCAAACAGGCAAATGCATAATGATGTTGCCTTATTTGTATATGTAAATAATCAAACTGTCATCACAAACAAACAAATAAATAAATGTTCTTTTTCATTGTTTGAAGACAAAAAGTGTCCCTTCACTATAATGCAACATTCCTCAGTGTGTCTAAATGTGTGTGTTGACTATAATATGGTTTGTGCTTGAGTGTACAGAAGTTTGCATGTGTTCAAATAAGTACAAGAGCTGGACTGAATGTGTTTATCTTTGTGTGTGTGTGTTTGAAGGCTGACGGTATGGCAGATGGAGGTCCCTACGGCTACAGCTTTAAAGCCTCACTCTACAAAGGCCAGCAAGATTTTCATTACAATAGACTCTTAATATTCATCACCCTCCTCAACACACACACTCTTACAGTATTCACTTGGGCCCTACAGAGGCCTCAGACCATCAGCATGCAGACTGACATAGACAGACAGATAGAAGTATTGCCGTATGTAAGTGCTGCTGTACTTCACATGAACATTAGGGTCACAATCTGTGAGTTTTCTTATTAAATCACAAAAATCTGATGTCTGAAGTCTGTCTTTTGAGTCAGACATCTCTGCATGCATGCAAAATTCAGGGCATTACTGTTATGCAGTTTTTTTATAACCTTTTTTGACCCTTTTTTAAATAAATATGTATGTGTTATATGATTTGTCAGACACTTATACTTTATTAAACCTGCAATCCATGAATTTTGTTAGGTTAAAAATAAACAAAATCCTGTTTTTGAGTAAGTAAATAGATTTGGAACAGTGAGTATATATTACTGATTTATTTGAGTTGTCATTTCTGATTTTACACAAAATGTCCATATTAATGTTTGAAACAAACAAAATGTCATAAAATGGAAAGTTATTTAAACTAATACCTACATATTGCTGAGGCTGTTTTCACAAAATATCTAAACTTGTTATTTTTATTTTATCCTCTTGATGTTTGTGGCTCCTTACGTTTATTCTGTTTATTTCCTGGCATTCTCACATTTACTACCGGATGTTTTATTCCCAAAACTTCAAAAAGTAGTTCTGTTTCCACATGCACAGCTAGTTTAGAAGTGTTACACTGACATCCCTTAATGATGGCAAGGTGTAACAGCCCTCTCCCTGTCACACACATACACACACAGGACTGTTCCAAGCAGATACAGGACCCAGGATGACCTTCGCAGAAGCTGGGCCCATTCACGATTGTAGGGGGCCTCCGTCAGTTCACCGCAGGGCTCCCCCTCAAGCACGGGCCCCGTGCAGCTGCACAGGCTGCACCGCCCAAAGGACAGTTTCTGGCAGGGTAGCCAATGAATACAAAGAGCCATGATATATTTTCCAAACCAACACAAAATGTGTTTGAAAGTTTGAAATAGATCTGTTGTGTTAATCGGTTATTTGTAAATCACTCTTTGGTGAATTTATGCAATATAAAATAAGCATAAATAAGTCTTTAGTGTTTGATTTATTATAAGGCACACCGAAACAAACAAAAGTTACCCAGTTGACTATTCAAAGTACATAAATTAAAATAACGTAGCACTTTCTGTTTGTAAAAAAGACATTGTACATTACTCTAAACCTTTTCAAAATGTGATTCAGGAGTTCTCAAGGGGGGTTTTCGGTGTGTGTGTTCTGCTTTGGCCTACACTGTCACGACAATTCTGGACGTCTTAGGTTACGTATGTAACCCTGGTTCCCTGAAGGGAACGAGATGCTGCGTCGAAGCGCTATGGGAACGCCTTCAGCATTTATAGGCTCTGAACCACATGTCAAATCATCCAATAGGGGGGCGATACTTCACAGGCGGGGTGACGTTAAGACCAGGAAGCTATAAAACATGTGAGTTTGCGCACGTCGGCAGCTTTGGAGAATAATGCGAGCACCAGCAGGGGAACTCGAGCTGCGTCGAAACGCTATGGGAACGAGATGCCCATTATCCCATACTGAAGTGATCCCCTGCCCTCTGTGTAAGATTGCACAAACTAGGGCAAAAGGACAGAAGAGCCAGGAGTGGCTCGAATATCTAGGCCATAGTGCCTCACAAAAGTTCAAGGTGTGGACCATCCCTCAGCGTCGCAGATGTCCTGAAGTGGGACACCTGCATAAATGGCCTTAGAGGCCGCCATACCCGTAGAGTGAGCCTTGGTCCCCTTAGGTGGGGGGATACCAGAGGACTCATATGAGATGCAAATCGCATCAGAAATCCAACGGCTTAATGTCTGGTTGGTAGCGGGGAGACCGCGCTTAGCATTCCCAAAGCAGACAAAAAGTTGATCAGCCTTCCTCCACAGGGCAGTTCTGTGCTCGCACTGGACACACATGATTTAGCTTCTCCTGGTCATGGTCCCTGAAGGGAGGAGGACAAAAGGCCTGACTGGCCGTAGTACAGTAGAGGGTACTTTAGAGACATACTTTAGAGCCAAACAGCCCAGAAGGCTCAAGCGTGGCATCCAATAGGAAGATCATGTCTTTCCCTTTTATATTAGACAGGGTCAACCAAAGATGCCTCTCCGCGGCCACTAAGGCTGCCATAGACCGCCCAATAGCACGAGCGGTCTCTTTGTAGGTCAGTGGTTCTTCTTAACTCACTCACACCCTCAGGTGTGAGGCCCTCACCCTTATCTAACTCTCTCAGCAGGTCGGCTTGATAGGCCTGTATCACGCCAATGGTGTGTAAAGATGCGCCAGCCTGACCTGCTGCCATGTACTCCCTGCCCACAAGCTCAGATGTAGTCCTCAATGCTCTAGAGGGCAGGGAGGGAGCCTTCAGCGATGATGCCTCACCGGGGGACAGGTAGCTGGCTAGAGCCTGCTCCACTCGGGGCATCGCCTTATAGCCATGCTCGGTCAGCCCTGCCACGTTGCCATATAAATTAGAGGCAGGACTGAATATACGGGCAGAGTATGGCATTCCCCAGGATCTACACACCTCAGTGAGAAGATCCTCAAAAAAGGGGAGGCTCATACGTGGAGGTGCAGACTGTCCGCGTAGGAAACGCTCACCTAATAAACTCTTATGAGCGCCAGTCTGCTGCTCGGCGGGCCAACTGATATTTAATTTGGCCACAGCACGAGTTATAACCTCCACTAACTCCTCATACTTAGGCGAAACAGAGGAGACCTCAATGCTCTCAACCTCCAGTTCTTCTGTGGAGAAGAGGCGAAGGGATGAGAGAGCGGAGGACCTCAATTCTGGGCTGATTCCCTGACCTCAGGTCTCAATTCCCTCCATTAAGTCCAACTGTGAACCCCACGAATGCATCCTCCGTTCTGCCTTGACAGAAGTGGGACCAGCACCGCGGGGAACACTAGTGAAGGCTCCCTCCTCGAAGAGAGCCCTCTGGGAGCGAAGCGTGCGCATTGGCAAGCGCTCACAGTGCATACAGTCAGCTCCCTCAAGAGCTGACTGAGCATGCTTCGCTCCCAAGCAAACAACACACAGATTGTGTGTATCCCACCCATAATATAACGCAGGCAGGGAGGAACACACAGTCTAAAATGTTGATCGCTTTCCCCCTTATCGCTCTTGCACTTTGCTTTTGGCATGACATCTAATGACAAAGACAAAATCACGCAAGACAACTTCTGCAAAGCTAAACAAGAGACAAAGACAGACTATATGACACAGAGCGCTTCGCTGAATAAACAAAGCTGCCGGCGTGCGCAAACGCACATGTTTTATAGCTTCCTGGTCGTGACGTCACCCCGCCTGTATCGCCCCCCGATTGGATGATTTAACACGTGATTCCGAGCCTATAAATGCTGGAGGCGTTCCCATAGCGTTTCGACGCAGCTCGAGTTCCTGAAAGGGAACAGTTTATCTTTATTATTCTGGAGGCTGTATATACCAGTGGTGTTTTTTTTTCTACCATTGTGGGGAAAATATTCAGCCAGGGAAATTTATTATTAAACTAATACTAAATTGTGGTTATTTGAAAAAATTAAAAATGCTTAATTTCTGTGAGGGTTAGGTTTAGAGTATGAGAGAAATCTGTAAGACACTTGTTGAGCACAATCAATATTGCAGCTCCTGGTTGATTTTAGTAATTAATCTTCAGTGATCTATCTATCAGTGATCTATCTCTTTACTCGCTCTCTTTGAAAGCATAAGAAGAGTCATTATCCGTATAGTCATTATCCACATTTAATTATGGTTATAACTGCGTTACGAAAGTTACTTTACATTTAGAGTAATTTGTGCTTGACAATGTTTCAGTACATTTACAATACAGAAAAGGTGCTACACTATATGTTATACACCAGTCACACATCCTGAGACAGTAAAGTTTCATGAACACGTCTCTTTATTTTTGTGATATATCTAATCTTGAAGATTTTTCCAAATACACTTGTCACTACTAAGCAGCCCTGTAAAAATGTCCATCTGATCAGCAATGATTTTCATGCTTGTGTTGAGGAATGCAGTGAAACCCTGACGTAAGTCATGTGAGAGACAAAATGAAAAGAGAAATTCAGGAACTTTTAACTTCTCAGGAAGTTTTCACATGGGGCTTTCAAAAGATGCCTCTGTTGCCCCTCCTCCATTAGCGTTACATCAGCCAGGTTTGGCAGCCAGTCAATGCACATCTAAGATAAGCCTATAAATCCAAAGCTTTTCTCTTTACATTCAGAGTGAAAAGGGCTTCGAAAAAAGAAAAATGAGTAGGCGTAAAGGTGAGGAACAGAAAGAGACAGCTAGTCTCTGCGGTTACAAGTGAAACAATTAGACGAGGGATGAAAACAATGAGCCCTTTTGTGTGGTTGTCTGATCACAAGCACTGTGATTTAGTCTAACTTCAAACAGCACAGGGCACAATTTTCCATCATGCTCACACATAAATATGATACAGAGCTATTTAGACATAACAGAGACTCTCATCTTGCTCAAAAATAAGGTTTTAAATTATCGCTAATCATAGGATGTTGTGAAATGGATTTTGTAGTCTAACGGAGGCTCTCTCATTGGTTAACACATTTATTCATTTGGCAGTTACAGTGAATTCAAGGTATACATTTTTTTTTAAATTAGTTTTTTATTGTGTTCCCTGGGATCGAACCCATAACCTTTGCGCTGCTAACGCAATGCTCTACAGGAACACAGTAAACGCATGGTTTTTTTTTATCTGATCCTGAGATTTTATGATGAACCCCTGCTTGTCTCCCATGATCCTTTAGTAAACATTATTAGCAGGGGCTCATATCAACTTAACCTGCTGTAGAGCTCTGTTTGCTTAAGTAAATTATTAGCATCAATAACATTTGGCTGACTCTTGGCTGAGGCCTGACAAGGGTTTTTATTTAAAGCCTTCTGCAAGCACCAATTTACTAAATTACTAAAACCACCCCTAAGTGTTTGCGTTTCTTCCAAGGGTTATCTTTCATTTGTTCTGCTCCATTATTTGGTCAAAATTGAAAAACATTTGCTCAGTGATAACCATCTGACTGATAGTTCTGTATATCAGATTGGATCCGAGGCCTGTTGAATGTGGTCTATTAACTAAGTTGTTACTGCGTGTTTGCATTGAGCTACTGATGATCAACACTTTGAGATAATGACTGCACTATCATTTGATGAATAAGAGGAAATCTAAATATATTTTTAATGAAATTAATGTGAAAACATTGATGATGACAATACTATTAAAAAGATCTTGAAAATGGCAATGGATTCATAGCATAAATGATAGATAATAATGTCTGTAAATAAGAAAATAAGTATGAAGTTTAACACATCTGTACCAGTTCTCAACCAACATAGCACTAGCATATTAAGTGTGATTTTGCTTATGTCTAGAGTTGATTGAACTAACAAAAGAACAAGGTGAGAACAATAGGTGAGGATGGTAATCCTGTTCTTTCCAGCAGAATGATTTGCAGGTCATGTGACAGGCAGGGTCATGTGACCTGTGTATGACAAATGAGGGGGTGCTGACAGGTCTCAGCCACATTCTCAGGACCCTGTGAAAACCGATACCGTACAGAAAAACCACAGCAGATTTCCCCTCTTCTCACTTATTTACAGGTGAGAGAATATATGGGATGGAAATATATGCTGGTTTGGTCTAAAAGAGAGAATCTGTTTCCTGAAGCCATTTTGCCCAGTAGAGGCAGTTCCCCAATGTCCTTCTGCAGTCCACGGAGGAAGAGCAGCCCTTAGTCACGCCTGAAGACACACACACGCCTGGTGTAGAGTAGAGGGATTATCTTTATGACCCAGTGGGCTCAACTACACACACACACAAACACACACACACATACACACACTCCCATTTACTTGTGCTAAGGTGTTATAACTTACATATCTTGTGACCTGTTATTGATTGTATTTTAACAGGTCACATGTAAACATACACTGCTTCCCGTAGATAAGAAAACATTGTTTCTCCTACACAGCAATAGAAACCAAGTGGAGACTTTTACAAGAATCTAACTTAAAAAACACCCCAATAGTCTCACATGTGTCTTCCCTACACAGCGTGTCTCAGACTGTTCTCATAAGATACAAAAGTCTGCAAACAAAAGTCAGACATAGTACAAACATTTTGCCTCAAATTCCCCCAAGAACAAATAATCTGAACTCTGCTGTAGCAACATTCATTTTATACTTTTATCATTTATTGTCTGCCAATAATTGCCATATTTATGTCTAAGAATTTTTACAGGAGAAACATTGGTTAATACCTGATGAAACTACTTAATTACGTCTTCTGAGCTATAAAAAAAACAAAAACAAAAAAAAACTAAATATTTCTTCTGGTGTCTAGTCATTTATTTTTTTGTCCCAGCGCTGCACCTGCTCAGTTCACCAAAAGGTATTATTGGCCCCCCAGATACCTCGGGACACCATTCGCTGCATGTCATCCAATGGTCTTTTGAAAAAAAATATATATATGTGATTAAGAAACAAAACAACAGTTTAAAGTCCTCCTTAAAACTGTTGCTTTAAATAAATCAAAAATGTTATTAATGTTAGCTTATCACTGCAGTCTATTTACCTGCTGTAATGATAATGCTACACTGCTGTTGTAGTTATATTTCATGTATTAATAAGACATCATTAATATTTCATGTATTAATAAGACTGAGATTTTTTTTTTTAATAATAAAAAGCTGGGATGCTATTAATATCAGCCCAGAATGGATTAATTAGACAATTGCTGTGTGGAATATTTAGCCACTAATGTGCATTAGTGTTCAATTACATTTTACAAACTTCCTGATTTTAGTACAGAAAATTTAATGATGCAATGCTTAATAAGCTTAATAACAGAGTAACAACGATTCATTGAATTTGTATCAATGTAATTTGTTTCACATGAGAATTACTGGGTTAGTATATTTTCCTTTATGCTTGCAACAGTATCAGTGAGTTTGCAATTTTAATGCATGCCTTTTAAGCTAAAAGACAATGAATGTTTGTGTGCGTACCTACTTAATGCTTGGGGATACATTTGCCACCAGACGTTAAATCTATATTTTATAATTATTCAAAACAATATAAGTCTAAACTAAGTCTTTATTTAGATAGCTAAGTGTGTGTTTGTGTGTGTGTGTAGGGTGGGGGGTGGTTGGGGGGATGATGGGGGTGTGTGTGTCAATGATAAAATGCATAAGTGAATGCATAAGACATTTTGTATATTTGCATATGAGAGTCGGTGCACATGAGAGTGCTGCCACTTTTCCAATTGAAGCACTCTCTATATATATTGAAATAACTTAAATAATATTTTAAAACATTTTTGCCTTTGTTACCTCTTCCAGAAAGTACAATTTTGTGTATTTGTTAATAAAATACTTAAAAAACGGACAATGTGATTTTAACACATGGTTCTTTGGTATATGGCACTGAATTAAACTCAGGTAAGATAGAGGTAACTAATGTAGATGTGATATTGTCTTCAGAGGATGAGTTTGGTCTTGACCCACTTCACTTTCTCTCTCTCTATTTCTCCACATGAGGCCCTGATTTTGTAAATTCTCTCTGGGTCCTGGATCAGTGCTCCAGTAGGTATCTCAGGCAATCAAAGTACATCTCTTTAAGTTTCACATTTTGCAGGTTTCTTTTGTTCTTCTGGCATGGTTCTCCAGAGGCTTGTGGATTGAGTCTCAGCACTCTGCATGGCTCAGGGCAAAAAAAATGCTCTACAGGGAAACCAATGCTTTAAAATTGAACCAAGCTTATGACCAAAAAAGTGGGGGAAGGAGGCAGTGACGATTTAACAGACAGAGCAGAGGGACTGCAGCAAGTTCAAAATGGTAATTAGATTTTTCAAACACACACACACACACACACACTTCCATTTGCCTTCAAAAAAGTTCCTTTTCACAAACAAACACAAATAAATATTTTGACATGTTAAAAAAAATCTAATGTTTCTTGTTTCTTGACACATTTGCCAAAGTGAAGACACCGAGCTCAAAGCTGGCGGGGTGATTTGATTTGCAGTGATATCTGAAAATGGCCTCATCGTGCTAACAAGATTAGCTTGAGTGCTTGTCTGTTTCCTGCACTGCAAATTTGCTGTCTAATTAAAACTGGCTTCACTCTAAAGTGTGATCTGGCCACTGGGATGGTTGCCAGGTAACAAGACTCCTTGACTCCTGTTTGATAGGGCTAAAGGCTAACATTACAACACATATTACACACACACCTGGTCCACATAAACACTAGAAATAAATATTTGTGGCCTGCACACAGCCAAGTCAGGAAACTGAACATTGATTGTTTAGTTAAGTCAAAAGAGACCTTCCTATTCGGAATACTAAACAATGAACTACTAGATTTAGGCAACAGGAACATATTTACAATTTTCCAAATCCTTCAACAGGATGTAAGCCACAAAATAAGCTCATATTGTGCATATTTAAACACTCAAACCTTGCATTTACCAAAAGAAACTGTATTAATAATCCTTCATTTCAATTCTGCAATTATTCAATTGGATTATTTATGCATGCAAGCCCTAATGAGGATTTAAAAATGCAATTATTGCTTAAGCAAAAATGCGACTTTTTTTTGATAAATGCTTCTATTAGCTAATAAAAGGAGAATCAACAGACTTAGAAAACTGTCTTATTCAGGGCTGAAAATTAGCCCATTAATCATGCCTGCAGTTTTTTAAGTATTCCCCTTTAGTGGAGGTCTGTGTTTATACAGAATGATGAAATAAGACAGTGTTTGACAGAGGACAGAGCAGTGTTGATTACTCACTCAACATTCTGTGAAGTGTTTAAAAGATGACAAGACATAAATGGTTAATACCCTATACATGAGCTCTAATGATGGCATTCATAATTCATACAGCCGTGGTCGAGGGCAGAGGTGACAGGGTGTGGCCACTGGGAAAATTAAAAGATTGTGAGGTCATTATATCCTCTTGTATATTTTATGAAATCATTGATTACAACGTCACAGACAATACAGAACGTTAGATCAGATTAGATCAAATGATCCATGTGACCCATCTGGGCATACTCACAATTTAGTTCATTTCTCTAAGTACAATATTTTAAAAAATAAGCTTTTGTACAAAGTAAGCTCTGGCATTGTTGTATATTGTTGGTTTCATATACATACATTGAGAGAGAGAGAGAGAGAGAGACAGAGAGAAAAAGACTGGCTGTGCCATATCCCTCCCATTAGCCCACTGCACCCAGACATTACAATAATGCCACATAATGGCTGGCACTCAATGAGAACAACTCCCCTAATTGGTGGCCCCAAATTGTGTTTTATTTTGCTTCTGAGTCTTGAAATATAATCAGTTTGCCTAATTTTATTATTTTTCGTAATGATGCTTGCCCTGAGCAATTGTAGTGTGTACGCCTTAGCAAACAGCGTGTGTCAGCTATCAAGATTAATCTTGATTACATTAGCCCTTGATGAAATAAGGTATAAAATGTTCTAAATGAAGAATACTGCAGCATTAAAAGGTGATAGACAGAGAGATGGATAGAAAATAGCAGAAACATAGCTGGCATAAAGCCTAGAATAGGCTGTCTAGCACTATAAAGATGACATGTATAAGAAGCTTACAGTCCCATAGAGTGCAAACCATGAGATGCTAATCACTTTAGAATAAACCTGAATAATATTTTAATTGTTTGTTTGTATTGTTGTGGATGTATGATGGTTTTGTTTAAGATTTACAAATAAAATATGTAAGTGGTAGTTGACTAGTAGAATGACTTTTCTGGGTAAGCTTTCCCATGACAGCTTTAGATTAGTGTTATCATTGAACAGAGATTGACACCGTGGCCATGGAAGACTGTGGATGCACACATGATTGGTTTATTGGAATGGCCATTCCCAGGATTTAATCATTGGCATGACCTCAGATTTCTGGAGTGTGTGCTCTCGTTGGATGGTTGTCTGGGAAGGTGTTATAAAGTGAGGTGACACATGCTGAGACTGAGCTTTTATTAATGCTGATCTTTGCTATCACTGAGAATTTGCTGAGTATTGCAGTGTAACTGTGCTGGTTCCTGCAACAGGATGGAGATGTTTATGAATGCGTGTGCACCTTATATTCTGTTGTCGCTATCTCAGTACTTTTGGTTTGATATAATTGCCTGGGCATTTGTAAGCATGCTCATAACTGTTGTGACAACACTGTGGCCTGATGTTCTTTGCCTTATTCTGAAAGAGCATCTTAATCTAGAACTAGAACTGGTTGTACATGGTGTTAGAAGGCTATAGGTTTGAATCCCAGGGAACATGTGATAATGTCCCAGGTTACGTATGTAAACTGGTTCCCTGAAATAGAGACACTGCGTCAGGCCTGACACCACAGGAATGCGCTTTAGGCATGCTAGACTCTAAACACTTGTAAAATCAAGCCTATTTATAGGCAGGTCAAGGTCATGTGACATAGCATTGCACGCCACAAAGCCTTTAAAAGGCACCTGCAAAATATCTCATGCAGGCAAGACCGAGGTGTGGCAAAGCGACGCAGCATCTTGTTTCCTATCTCAGGATGCCGGGTTACATGCATAACCTAAGACAGTCACTTTTGAGAGCACCTGGAATTGAATTTAAGTCTAAATTGTACTGTACAGGAGCAGCCTGCCACAGCACATAGAGATGCTCCCCTAGGTAGAGCCTTAGATGATGCTACACCCCTGGCAGAATGGACTATAAAGCCCAAAGATAACCTAAAGTAACAGGCCTCGTAGGCCAAGGTAATGGCATATGTGATCCAGTAAGATAAGCACTGTTTTGTGACCTCATTACCTCCGCTGTGGCCACCAAAACAGACTAGGAGCTGAGAGGTCTTACGTCACAGGCCTGAGCGGTGGACATGGGTCCTTTAAGCTCTAACTGAACACAGTAAGTTAAGCCTTTTCCACTCCTGCGACTCAAATGGAGGAGGACAGAAGGTTTGAAGTACCACTGGGTGATCAGAGGCTGTCATATTTTGCCTTAGTTTTTGTTTTTTTCTGGCCACTAGTGGCCCCTTTTGGTACTGCTTATT
>JAZGTK010011268.1:0-15739 GCA_036877625.1 Ambastaia sidthimunki | reverse complement strand
CAGCAAAGCCACATTCAGGAACATTCTCAGCAAGACTAAAGTTAAATTGCCATAATTATGCACAATCACAGCAAGTTAAATATATATACATATATATGGAAACAGGGCTGCTCAGAGGTATCCCTTATAAACACTAAGAGAGGCCACAAATATGCTATAATCTCTATTCAAACACATCACATACACAAAAAAGCACACACCATAAAAAAACACACAGGACCAACAACCTAAATGATCTATGGTTACAGATCTAGTACAGGAGCTGTCTGATTCTTCATACACTTTCATATACACCCTAACTAATAAAACCAGGCATAGAGCAGTCCAAATTCAGAACTAGACCACCTTACATTACTATTATTCTATAACAAAAGAGAGAGAGGGATAAAGCCCCAAATAAACCTTGAAAAGCATTTTGTTATCATTGTGAGCCTCAGTAGACCAGACTTAGATCATTATGTTCAACAAAGATATTATACACTGTACAACAATAAATACAAAATAAATGGCAGAGCATCTGCTTTGGATCTTGAATAAATTTTAGAATCATATGTGGAGCTCTGTTCTTGTTACTTCATAGCCTATTGTTTAGGAAATCAAAACAACTTTTCAGAGTGGTGACAATTTTTTGTCATGACCTCTACAATGCACAGTTTTGTAGCATTTAATGCTCTTACCTTTACTATCTTTTCTGCTGTTCTGATGTACTCTCATTTCTTCTGACTTAAAGAAATCAATGCTGGCGTATGTGTTGATGCTGGAGGTGTTTCCTCCTGCTCCACCTAATCCCCCGCTCAACCCTCCTCCTACTACAGGAGAGAAAAATGAGTGAGGGCCACAGGTTCCATCCCCACTGGTTTGAGAATTCTCCCTACTGACCAAGTCTAAATCAATGTAGTTCAGGCCTTGTTCCAGGGATAAGGGAGAACTCTGACTAGCAGGTAGAGCTGCTGCCCCAGGGCTGGCACGCTGTGGGGAGGGTGGCTGGCCATTAGCCCAAAGGTTACTGTCTAATCCTTGCTGTCGTAGTGGAGCACCATGTGGTGTTTCAGGAAAAAGAGATGGAGAGGCAGAGGGGGAAAGGGCTGGAGGAGCCATAAATGTCTCTGAACGGTGTCGTCTTCTTGCAGATGATTCTGCTCTGACTACTCGAGCACCTTGATCCACATTTGAAAAAGCATTGGATGAAGGGAAATTCATGTTATGTTCCTGCTCCATGGGGGATGGATGGGGTGTTTGGCCAGGTTTTGGGGATTTTGATGTGGTATCTGCACCCAATCCAAATTTCATCTCAGTATAGTCTGTAAAACGAACAGAAGCCACGTCTGGGGATGTGGTCACACTGCTTTTACTGAGTCCTATTACCACTTTTTGTTTCATTTGAGGAGCTCTTGTAAGGGCCTCTCTGACTTTTGGGGCAGGTTTGAAAGAGGAGAGAGAAGTGTGAGAAGAGTGTGAATTACCCAAGTCCATGTTCACATATTCAGAGGATAGAGAGATAGAGGTGGAGAGGGGTGCTGAGAAGCTCCGTGGGAGGCTGGCAGTTCCACTCTGACATGACTGTGGTTGGTAAAAGGCTTGTTGATGTCCTTGTGCAATGGAGTTCCCTGGTTTATCTGCACTCCTATTATGGCATCCTTGCTCCCCCTGATAAACAATGCTCACATACTCTCCAGGGCTTTGGGATGCAGTTGGCAGCAATGTCTCCCTAACTCTTGGAAGCGTACTGGCTTTGGACATTTCCACAAGAAAGCTTGAGGACTTGTCCTTTCGTTGCTGTAAATGACCTTGTTTCGGGACACCTGGTCCACATCTCTGCTGGTGATGGTGTTGGGTTGAGACTTTGGAGTGAGCTCCCCCTACCCTGTGTCCTGTACCCAATTTACTTGCCCTTGCCACGCCACCTAAAGACAGAGACAATGACCTATCTTCAAGGCTTTCACTGCTAGCAGAACTAGAGGAAAAAGAGGATGACGACATAGAGAGCTGGCCGTCACCACCTGACCCCACATGTGTGTCCCCTCCACAATGGTAACCACTAGGAACAGTTTTTATTCCAGCTTCCCCTTCACCTCTGCCAGTACAAACCCTGTCCAGATCATCCTCAAAACGGGTCGAAAGTGTGGTGTGTTTGTATGAACGTGGCAAAGAAAAATAAGAATAGGCCATTTTTGGCTGCAGTGGTTGCTGCTCTGGGTGTGATGGAGGAGTGCTGCAAGCTGACCTGGCACTTATAGGTGACATGTTCATGTAGTCACTACCTGCACGACTCTCCATGCTGCCTCTGCTGCCCCAAATGCAACCACTCATTCCATGTAGGTCAGGTGAACAGCTGCTGTTAGGAGACATTATCATATATCCCTCATTAATTGGTTGGCGGATGTGCTGAGGGGGTGAAACGCTACTATTGGGGGTCATGGCCATGTATTCATCTTCACCCTTTGGCACTGTATCTGACCCAGTAACAGACAGTGATAATGAAGCAGGAGCAGCTGTAACACCTGGTAACATAGACATGTACCCACTGTCAATTGAGGAGTCCTCAGGTCCACCTTTAGTACTGACACCTTTGTCTGCAGAATTTTCCTGCACTAATGATGATGTAACTAAACCACCTGAGCCCCGGCGTGATGTGAAAGACTCTCTGCTTACACTGCGTGACATCACTGCATAGTCTTCTTCATCGTCCTCTTCCTCCTCCTTGCGTTGAGGGACCAAGCACTCCTGGATAGAGGTAGGGGGTAGGGAAGCACGCTTGCTAAGCAGTCTGCGCTCAGCCTCACAGTGACGACTAGATGACCGACGAAGAACTCTGCGTCCATGAGCACGTTTGTGAGACCCTTGTCGTTGTCCCATGAAGATATAACTAGCTCCACCTTCAACAAATGCAGTTGGAAGCCCTGCAGCTATCAGGGAGTGCTCACCAGGGCTGGAGCCATATTCATCAGAAGAACCATAATCACTGGGTGATCCTGACATGGACACTCTCTGAGGAATTCGAGCATAGGTGCAAATGGGCACTGTTCCAAAGGCAGCTCCACCCAACCCACATTCTGATCCATGCCCAGAGCTAGAAGAAAGGCTGGGGGCTGGGGAGGGTGCAGGGTTAGGTGTATACCTTGCAAGGCTGAGAGTTATTTTGGCTGGAGTGGGTGCTCGAGTAGGTTTAGGTCGCAGGGTTGGGGTTGTTGAACAGGACGACCCATTAAGACTCGGGCTTGTGCTGAGTGCTGTTGCTCTGCCGCCTCCATCCTCTGTACGAGCCCCAATACTGGCTGTCCGTGACCTAGAAAATCCATACCGTTGAGTTGGGGATGTGTTGGTGCTATGAGGGACTCCAGGGGTTTCCGTTCTAGCACGTCTGGAAAAACCAACCTGGGAGGGTGGCAGATTTGGGTGGTGCCGTCTAGATGGTACACTGATAGGGTTAGAGGCAGTTCCTCCTCCACAAGTAACACCAACAGTCTGGGATTTGCTTCTTTGACGGAACTCCTCACTTAAAGCCTTCATGGCCTCAAGAAGGGTCTCGTGCATGTTTTGTGCAACCACTGAATCCTCAACTTGCATCCAGAATTCTCCAGGACCTGTCATGGCAGAACGACCCACTTCAATAAAAAAAAAGTTCTCAGAATGGCCACATCGTCGCACATTCATCAGCTGGAGGACCACAGCTGCAACATCAGAGTTTAGTTTCACAAAGTTGACTGTTTTGTCCGTCAAGCAAAGTCGGTAAATACCAACTAGATTCCTTGCCTGGCCCAAACCTTTAGGCCAGACTTTAACCTGCCAGACCTCCTTAAAAGCAGGGCCTGGGGAAGGCAGTCCACTGTCTCCTCCACTGCCACAGTCATCAGGAGTTTTACCTATAGATGCAATATGAGAAGGATGAGTAGGTAATAGAGTAACAAGATAATATTTATAGGACATAATAAGAAAATAAAATAACAGAAAAAAACATTAAGTTGAAATAAACATGTACAAAAACCTGATTTGTTGTATGTATCTTGTGCTGAACAGCATTGAATTGTTTCTAACTGTTCCGTCAAGTAATAATGTATCTGTCTTGATTTAAACATTAAATTAGGGCAAAACCACACAATGTCTTATCTCTATATTTAAAATCTTATGAAGCCATATGATAGCTGTGTGTGAAAGAAATTTCACAAAAGCCAAATCAGTGATAATCTCTTCAACTATAGCTCTAATCTTCCACCACAGCTGTAAAATCTTATTTATGGTCCTTTAGTATGTCAAGACAGCTCTGACAAATAATATTAAATGTCATTAGTTCTTGAGTGCCTCATAGCCAATTAAGAAACACACAAAATGAATATGTATTTTTAAGTACAGATATCAAAGAGTTATCAATAAATAACAAATACATTTTTCTGGTCTGTTGAATCTGTTCTAAGCACAAAGCTATGAAATTACTTCATAAGATTATCAAAATACATATATAAATAACATACAAAGTAATTTGCACCGCATTTGCACGACACTAGACAGAATATATCTATGACGCGTGACACCAAGAATATGCAAATATGTGACGTCATCTTACGACATTTAGCGACTTTTCAAGCCAAGAGCAACACTGAAGCCAATTTTAGTTTCTATTTCTGTGACGTTAACTGACAGCTCGTTTTCTGATTGTGATTTGTATCATATTAAAAGGGTTTGAAATGGTAAATAATTGTATATGACTGCAATAGCCATAATTAAAGTATAATTTATCACATGTTAAAAATAACTTTAAGAAAACTAAACTGCCCGATGTAAACAAAGGGTATCCCATAGCAAAGACTGGATCAGTCGCAAAATGTGTAGGATATTTTGAATAATGTTCAAATGGTTTATTTTATTTCTTTTTAATTTTATTTGAAATTGTTTTGTTTAATTATGCATATATCAATTTCGTTGCGAGTGGGAGACAACAGTGCGCTTGCAGATAGAGAAACCACCCACATGCTCTTTTGATTGACTGTGAGAATTTATGATTGATTTTGTCGCGCTGCGTCCGGTGGGGACAGACAAATTGCTTGTCGCTAGACTCTTGCCGCATCTCGTCTGGTTAGGACACAGTGTTACTGTTCCGTTTTAATGCTGTGAAAAAAATCTAAAAATAAGAAAGAGCTTTTGTGAGACTGACTGTGCAAATAGATTCAACAAGAAACAGGATATATATTTTATAGACTGCCGAAAACTACAGAATAAAGCTAACGGATCAGTGACACTCACAGACACAAGAGGAATCTTGGCACGGAAACGTTAATCTGCTAATTGTTTTTCAAATATGACTTCTGTTAATTATTTAGTGGTACTTTAAATAAATACGATATTTTAAATAGTATATATTTCTGTATTGTGTTATAATTTTATAATAGTAAGTGGTGTTCAAATTTGCTCCAATCATCAATGAACGTATTATTGTGTGTTACGGCATGTTGTGTGCCGGGTGTGGTAGTCAACGGTGGGCCTGAAAGTCCAGGGCCATTTTTTTGGTCCCAGACCGCCCCTGACAGGTAAAATCGCTAGCTCGGCAACTAACGTATCTGTATCACAGATGGCCTGCTGATCAACCAGCTGATTGGTTCATTGAGCAGTGGGGGATCATGTTCTACTAAAACACTAGGAATGGAGCAAGAAACGACTCCAAAAAAAACGCACGGCTGCTTCTCCCCTCCCTGACAGAAGCACTATGACAGAAATGTAGGTTACACGCACAACATGCACAAATGTGTAGAAAAACAAAAACAATCATGAGCGCTGCAGCAGCATCCGCTGCACAATGCGCCACTCACACACCACGCACGATATGAATGTCTAGTAATAAGAGCGTTCACATTTACCGTGACTATTTTACACCTCACTTCTCCATAAACAGTCTCATTAAAACAAATTTCATGTTTTCAGCTCTGCAAAGCATGCATCGTAACCAGTTGTGCCATTTATAATAATGCGTGTATCTACATTTCCAAATGTGGTGACTACATTAAACAAACGGGTGGGGAAGAACGTGCATTTTGGATCTACTTCTTTACTAATCCGAACAGTTTGGCAAAAATAGATCAGCTGAAGCCAAAGGGGCTCCCATCAGCCCTCACGTTTGATGGGCAGGTTAAGCAACTACAGCCATCAATGTCTAAGCTACAGCATATATGTGAATTACAGATTTATCCATTTTATTCAAGAATATTTTAGACAATAAGAATTTTCTGGCTTACATTTACATTGTAGATCCAGCATGGCCTGATACCATTCGTTTTGAACCTCCTCGGTGTCCGCGGCTATGGCAAAGCTCTCCCCGCGGGTATACAGCACTATCATGTGCTTGTTCTTTGAATCTGCCCGTTTGTTGATGTTGAAGCAAGAGTCCAGGTTAACTGCTTTCTTTGGGACTGGCGACTTGCTTCGAAATTTCTTTTCGTTTTCATAATATTCGAGTCTGGCTGGGCCCTGCTCCGATGCAGCCCGAAGAACGAAAAAGCGCCGGTGCATAGATTTCTGCTTGCGGAGATAACCGCTTTTCCGAACGTCCTCGTAGCTCTGCTGCTCAAACGCCGCCTGGTTCTCCATTGCTGTGCGAGTTGCTTGTTTTCCCCACCAATGCTTAGCTAAAATCTGTGGTACGTTTTACATTCGTTCATGGTAGCAGCAGTACCCTTCTCTCTCATCATGTAATCGCATTCTCTCGAGGAGAGCCAAAATAAGCGCTCTGTTTTCTCCCTGGTCCAGCTTGTATGGATGTGGCGTGCACCCAGTTTCCACTGACAGACGTGCATATGCGGCATGCGACGTCTCCCCTAGCATACAGTTCTTGTGCATATCATTGCCAGCGTACCAGAATTGTTTACTGTACAGCTTCACCCCACACACACGTATGCCCCCTCTGCCTACCTCTTTTAAAATGATCAACCCATTAATGGCAGTTTACGTACATGGAGACTAAGACTGCATTGCTTTTAAGTGTTTTCTTGAGGATTTGTTCAATGTATCCTCTAGGTTTAATCAACACGTTTTACATGCCAGATTTTTATTTTTTTAATTGTTTGTTTGTGAATTTGGGTGGAGTAATTTAAAAAGTGTGTCTAATTTAGTTTAATAGTTACTTTTATGTTTAAAACGAATACATGATTATTATTTTTACAGACGTCCTTTTTTTAATTATTAAATGCGGAATCCCCCTTCTCTACGGTCATTGGCAAGTCTCCTGCGCTAGTGCGTCCCTCAAAGTGTGACATTTGCGACACCTGTTGGCTGCCTATAGCAATTTCTTTGTGTCAGTGCAACCTAGCGAAACTGCCTAGAATGTTTTAGTTCAATATTCTTTAAAATAAAAATATTCAACGAATAACTTAAAGAGCTACGAACTTACGTTTTAATGCTATATGGCTATATAAATAAAACACCTTTGTGTTTCTTAACCCATGAGACCTGGACAACTGTGTTGGATTCCGGAGTTTACACACAATAAAAACATATAGTGTCCATAGAAAGTGTTACCAATAGTGTTATTTATTTATTTATTTTGAGGTATCTATACTTTAAAGGGTTTAGTTAACCAAAACAAGGCGTACATCTTTCTGTAGTTTTAATCACATACAACTATGGGAACGGTTTGGTTGGCCAACTACTAAACGGCTCGACACTTTGGTATTATCCAGTGAACAGCAGACCTCTAAGATACCAAATACTAGCTAAAACGATATTTTAAACGATAAACACAGTTCTTCTGAAATGGAGGTAAAATGCAACCCTGCTATGATTGCTGAAGTATCGTTGTCGTTTCAAGACGAACTGACATCAACCCTTCAAAAAGCGCTCGGCGTTGCCGTGGAGATCGCCGTTGTAGAAATCACCAAACTGCTCGACCGAACTCTTAGAGACGTGCAGGACAAGATTCAAGAGGGTTTAAAGGACAATAATATCCTAAAGTTTAGACTGCAAACAGCCGACACCCAACTGTCTACTGTGCGTGCACGCCTGGATCAGCAGCCACAAGTGCTTGGAGATATTCCTGTTGGTAGTGCCAGTCAGCTGGCGAAAAACTCACCCATTAGCTGTAGAGTTCAGCTAGGGCATCGACAGCTCAAAACCCTTAATGTCGTGCATTCGAGCCCCATACGTGAAACTCAACTCAATGTGGACTCTGAACATTACGAGTCATGTGAATCCAAAGAAACCAATGCCAATTTATTTCAGAGAGAATCACCCCTTGAGATCACACAAGGAGGCGTTTGCACCCACATATTAAACTCGGATACACAGGAAGAGCCCAACCAACATAGATTAGATGAAACAAATAGTAAGCTATGCTTCAAAAACGTTTAAACTAAAATTTGTAGGTGTGTCAGTAGGATATATTAAACATTCTTTGCTGTTATACTTTGCAAGTTATACTTGCTCAAGATTCAAGATTTGATTTGTCACATATCAGTTATATAGAATACAACAAGTAGTGAAATGTGCATCCAAACGCTCAGTCATACTGTGCAGAGAAATGAGAAAATATGAGAATAAAGAAAATAAGCGAATAAAAGAAAAAATATTTTAAAATTTATTTTAAATTTTAAAATAAAATTAAAATACAATTGTGAAATAGCAGCCGGTTAATCTACAAAATAATTTGACAGGGATGAATTGTGTGGTGTGCATAAAGTGCTGTGTGTGAAGTGGTTATGGCTGTATGCCAGAGTCACTTAATGTAATGTATATGTTTGTCCGTGTTTAAGTGTCTGCTCTCTATTTAGATTTACTTTTTACATCACTTGTTGCCTTTTTGTATGGTTTTGACAGGGATGATAAAATATTAGTTTTATGAAAATTTTATACTCTCTTTTCAGACATCAAAAATGACCAATGCAGTATGCCCACAAATACCCAGGCATATGCTGAGACGGTTGCAGGTGTGCTGAATGAGAGTTCATCCCTTAAGGTGGCTGTAAAGATAGAGAAAGATGAGGATTATGGTGACCCAATCTCTATCACTTTCTCTGGAGGGGAGGAGCCTAACTCTGACAGCCTTTCTCTGGCTCAGTCTCAGTTACTTGCAGACTTGAGACCCCAGCCATTGCAGTCAGAGAACTACCAGTCCACCAACCTTTCTCAGGGTTAGTACTGGATAAGTAAAACACCATGCTAGAGATATTGTATGAACTTACACATGGTCTGTGATATTAAAAGATTTTTACCTGTTTTTGTTTCTCCATCAAGCTAATTTTTTCTCTGCCCCACAGATCAACATTTTCTGTCATCTTCTACCTCAAGCCATCACACCCACCTCCCAAAAGTCCACAACAACCATCACAGAAACACTGAGAGCCACCCATATCCCACTGGCAGAAGCCCGTATCATTGCAGCCTCTGTGGTCGAGGTTTCAACCGTAAATACCATCTCAAGATCCACCAGAGGATCCATACAGGAGAGAGGCCATACGCCTGTTCTGTCTGCAGTGCACGTTTCCGTCATGCGTTGACACTCACGCGCCACTTCCGACTCCACACAGGCGAGAAACCCTATGTTTGTGGACAGTGTGGAAAAACGTTTCGAAATGGTGGTGGGTTGCGCTTTCATCAGTGTTGACACTGTATAAACCCAGTATTGCTGCTGGTATATAGGTTATAGGTTGAAGGCCCAATCTAATATGTTACCAAAATGACTTTTCTGCATTCATCCCCAGATTCCTCTAGGGGCACTGAGTTCCTTCTAGTTTGTGCAATATATTGGAATAGTCACCCCAAAATAAGAATTCTCTCATAATTTACCCACCCTCATGTCTCAACAAAACGTCTTCTGAAGTGAAACTGTATGTTTGTGAAAGAAAATGATTAATATTTTTATCTTACTAAGCAATCGATATGTCATGTATCCATGTAAACAAACTGTAACAAACTACAAAATATCTTTGGTTCTCTCGTGTCACGTTACTAGTCGTCACTGTGACAAAAAAGTGGCGAAAGCCAATGGAATTTGGCATTATGATGTGAACGTGAACTATTCCTTTAAAGTTGCTTTAGATGAAAAAATCTACCAAATGGATGTCCATTTTACCTTAATGCCTTTTAAAAACATAATTGAAAAACATTTCAGAATAATGTACAGGCTAATTAGAGAAACTAGCAAATTGGTTGTTCAGTACAGTGGTCAGTTAAACAGTTTGGCGGTCATTATACAGAAATAATACTGCAGAATACCATGATTGACCAAATAAAGTATTTCAGGGAGTTGTGTAATAAGGATTGTTATTCGGGTCTTTAGCTTGACAGCCCACAAACCTTCTGATGCTGTTTTTACTGTTTCTGAATCATACCTTGTGATGCAAAAAATCTTATTAGTCCCTTAGTGCACAAATTATTAGTGCACAAATTAAATATTAGCGGACACATTACTCTCAGGCAGTATTCCACAATATAAACACCCAGGTTAAAAACATTTGTTAAAGTTAACATGTCAGTGGATGTTTTTTAGTTTGAATCCATCAAATTCAGAAGTGAATTTAGTTACTTCTGTTTATCAATTGATAACTCAAGGGATGCATTTGAATTGTGTGCATTTCAGGTTAGTTTCAATAGTTTCCAACCCAAGAATGTTCAGGATGATTTTAATATAAATCTCTGTCTTTCTGCTTTTGGTTTCTTGCAAGTTAGGGACCAGTACTTTACAGTATCCTTTTTACAGTCATCTTGCAAACAGATGAAACAAAATTTATGTTTGCATGATTGGCATGTGACAAACTTGCATCCTGTTTCATGGATAATCAAATTGTGACACTTGGGACAGGCTCGGAACTCAGGACAACCAAACACATTACTCTTCGGATCTGACACCACTCCACAGGTTAGCAGTGTAAATACCAGTGGGCACAGGTTGTTAGTACAGGTAGGAGAATCAGGAGTGCAGGGGTAGAGGCAGGAGCCACACAGGAACTGAGCAGTAGGGCGTTGAATAGACTGAAGCAATGCATTGGTATGACCTTTTGCATAAGCATGTTTTGGTGAGGGGGAACACACTGGCCACTGTGGAAAAAATATGAGGTGGTAATTCATAAATTGTCCCTGCAACTTGTTAATTTACTGTGACACTGTGTTTGTGGGATCTGGGCTCTTGCCATCATTCTGAGATCCAGAGGTGTCAAATATTTTATTTGTTATTGTCTGTATTTGTGAGAGGAAAGACAACACTTTCTGTTTATAGACAAGACAGAACTTTCACTGCTTTACAGTATTTTGCAATAACATTTCCTGTATTAATGAGTTGCTTCACTACCTATCATGGGTGTTTTTAAATATTGGAAAGCACCTATCTTTTGTTAATGTATTATGCAACAGTAAAAGCTTGCATCACAATATCTGTATTGTAAAGGAAAGGTGTTCCTACCTTTGAAGCATTGTCCTTCCTCCTGGAGTCAGTCAGATCATACTCTTGTGAATTACCTGCATAACAATAAAAAGGTTTTTATGGGCATTACAAAATCTAAAATGCATATTGTAAAACTTGAGCTTTGTTAGTTAACTTGAGCTTAGCTTTGTTAAGCATGTTCTGTCTTTGATTCTCAGGACAAAGTGAAAGTGAAAGTAACTTTACAGTTTTTTTTAAATTGTTAGATAAATAGATATATATCTATAAACAATTTTTAATCATTTCTACATGTTCAATGGTAAAAAAAAATAAACTGAACAAATACCAGCTCCCATTGGTCTCTTGCGTCCTGAATTCTTCTGTTGAACTCTCTGTCTAGCTGTTCTTTTCTTATTAGTTGACTGCTCCTCCGTGTTTGTGGTTAGACCCGAGTTCTCAGAAGTACCTGTGATTTTTGTTTTTTTTACACTACTTTTTCTTGTTCTTCGACCAAGTTCCATCTGACTTGTTGATTGGTTGCCATCAGACTATTGAATGCTCACTGTACATATCTGTGTTGTGATGTCTGTTTGCTTTGTTAAAGAATGCTTTTGGAACAACCCACTGCTGTGTGCTGGAAAGTCCTAAAAAGTTGCTGTAGATTTCATGCTGATCATAAAATCTATAGTGTATAAGCATCTTCTATAAACATTTTCTTTAAAACTTTTTGAAAAAATCTAAATTAAAAATTATATACTTTAAGATTGTTATAAATCTGCGTGGCTTTACCTCTTTGCGTCATTCCTGGTATAAATATGATTAACAGAGAAGCATTAGTTAAACTATTTCTGATCTAATATTTTTCTGACTTGTTGACTATAGTTAATGCGGTTAAACAACCCAGTTCAATGTTTATTAACTGTTAAAACAGTGGACAAATGTTTTCAGCTTTTCAAAAAAAAGACTGTTTAAGTTTTGTGAAGAAAAAGCCAGTAAACATGTTTTATAATATTTAAACTTAAGGTTAGGGTTGTTGATGTTGTATATCAACTAAGAATTAATCTACAAAATAGATTTGGATTTGGTGTGAACCTGTATTGAAAAGTGCAAGCATTTATTTCTTTATGGAAAATTCTTTACTCAAACAATTAAAAACTTAAAACAAACAGAACATTTTTAAAGAGTTATAAATCTACCAGTGCACTATACATGAATTTCAAAAACACATTAAAAAATAAAAAAAATAAAAAGCAAATGTAACAACTCATTATTAACAAGCCTGTTTTTTTGTTCAGCAAAAACAATAGCCATTATTTTGTAGGTACCCAAAGCTAAATATTTAGCCTGTTACCTTGTACTTGGTATAGGGAAACCCATATATAATAAAATGAATCATCCTATGGTCCAGTCTCTCCAGCTTTACCCACATCTCAGGCGTCTGTAACATTAATAAATGTGAATAAGACTATAAATCTGGTTCTAATTCCCTGCTAGTTTAAAACTATTTTGACTGTTGATCCCTAAAAGGAACAGTAAATATTGAGCTCTCATGAATCATAAAAAGGTGCTATGTGTGTGTTTGCACCTCTGCCATTATATGTGCGTTGTGTGCACAAACAATAATATTTTATGCTTGTGTCTGTTCAAGATTTCATAACATCAATGAAAAGAAAGACTTGAAGTCTCTCAAAGGTCTGAACCAAAAATCTTTGTCAAAAAATGTGTTTAACATGTCCTTGACCTCCAGAATTACCATTATAGCCAGTCATAACACAAGAAGGCCCCTTGATGATTCAATAATGTGGCATGATTTGTTTGCCAAAGGCAGCTTTCGCTTAGCAGGTGATTTTTGGCCATCAATTTGGTCTCTGTGAAGACAAGAAAAGGTTATTTAATACAACAACAGAATTTTTTTGTATTAAACAGTTTAATGTTATAGTATTTAACATATTACTTGAAAAGAATTATGTCTAACAAATATATATTTGAATATAGAAAATATGGTTTATTTATTAATACAGTGTAATAGTTACCTTATCTCTATGGCTGCGCTGGTGAGCTCTAAACTGCTCTGGATTTGTGAACATCTGTTGGCAGAACGGGCAAACTGACTCTGGGAGAATATTCCATGGTACCCGTTCTACTGGATCTGGAGAGTTCCATCGTTCTTCCAGGTGGTCTGCCTTTGTCCAGTGCTTCTGCTTGTCTGTGTGCACCATGCTTATAACCGATGGTCTGTAGTTTCTCACCACCAGTGTGTCTGTCTGAGATCCAGAACCAGACTCTAACGTGGGAGCACAAGCTGTTCCCAAATTAGCCACTGGTTTTGTAGCAGTAAACCTTTGGGATGGGTCACCTTTATCCATTCTCCCTAGCAAGCTCTTTCTGTCTGAGGTGTGGTCTTGGAGAGGCCCTCCTATGGGCCTTTCTTCCTTTCCTGTGACTAAGTTAGTGTGTGTGTTTCTCAGTTTTGCAGAATCTAAATTTGGAAAAGAACATGCTGTAGCTCTACTACTGTCCCCGTTTTTCTGATTTCCTGTTTCATTCTTTTTAGCCCTTTGGTTGTTTCTCACAGTCCCAGACTGAGGGGGCATCTTCTGCATCCCAGACTCCTTGTGTCTTCCCTCTGCATTATGCCTGACCAGCCCCGCACTCCAGCTGTCTAACGGAGGCACAGACAGCTGCTGAATGCAGTGGTGGAGAGAGGGATAGTCCACATACTTAAACTTGGGCACCTTTTCTCTGGGACTGGTAGGCTTATGCTTTGGTGTCTTTGCCAATGAGCAGGATCCCAGCCAACCATTTAGGGGAGGCACAGAAAGCTGTTGGATGCACTGGTGCAGAGAAGGGAAGTCCACATACTGAAAGCGAGGCACCTTGCAAGGCACATCACAGAGATCATCTTTTCTCACACACGTTTGTGTGGAGGTCCCTGGGTCACCCGACTCAGTCCTGACTGCTCTACTCTTCGTATCACACTCAGATTTGATGGCTGTGGAACAAAGTTTGTGATTGCCACCTCCATACGGAGGCAGATGCCTCATGTCCTCCATTCCTGAAACTGCAAGATGGTGTTTTCTTCTGCTGTGACCATAAAGAGATGTATGAAGTCACCAGGTTCCTATTAACAATAAAAATGTCTATATCAGTTTTGTAAGTTCTGAACAGTTTTGATTATGGTAATTGTTGAGCAACTCAAAAATGTGACGATAAGACCTCAACAACAGTGTAATTTACTCTTCAAACATTTTAGAACAAACAAAAAATTGTTTCATGTTATGTGGCCTACAGGAAAGACATAAATGCTTTAATATGTGAAACAGTACCTTACAGCAGACCTATGCGTAGGAGTGACGCCAGGCTCTTTAAAAATATATAACTCACCCTCAGTGCACCTCTTAGGTGGTGTGAATTTCACAGTGTGTGAGTGGGTGGATGGCTGGGCTGGTTGGTCTCCACAGGCCAGGCTGGCAAAATGATAATAACAAAAAAGTAAAGAGGGGTTACACACTGCTGGGTACACATATGGTGTGCACATATGTGTGTGAATGCTAGTGAAACGGTGTGTATTTGTGCATGTGTGTATTAGAAGGGTAGAGATGGTCTGAGTTGCTTGTGTAGCCCTTGGTATAAATAGCTCTGCAGGTATGGAGTACAGGAGAAAAGTAGGTCAGCCTCAGACTGATTGCCTTCTCCAGGGGACCCAAAACAACATATCTGTCACACATACAACACCACACTACATTCTTCCCTTTCTGTATTCATTATGTCCAAATCCAAGAACACCCAATACTACTACACAAAAGCCTTTGAGCAGCCAGGGCCACCCTGACTTCAGAAAACTACACACACCCATTGAAACTGACACTGGCTCACTCCCATGTGTAATCAACAGGTTAAGAGATGTGCTTTCCCACCTGCTCTACCACAGGCTATGGGTAAAAGGAGATGTTTCTGATCTAGGATCAGCATCTAACAACCAACCCCCAAGCCTCATCTGTATTAACAGAAAGCACAAATCTGACCCAAGGTCGGGGAAAAAAAAAAAAAAAATCACACCCAGGCAAGTAATGCCTTGTGTCTTGGCTGAGTGAAATAGACCTGCTGTGTTCAGCTGTACTCTGTAAAATAAATATTTCCTGTTGATTGGTTGTTAAATATTGGGTTGTTATACGAAAAAAATTAAAGTGTTTAGATTTATTACAGACAGAAACACTTTATTATCAAAACACCTTTATCTACATCTCCTAGCTACATAGACGATATATGTGACTGTAAAAATAATTAGATATATAACAAACGTTTGATAATATAACAACGGTTGTAATGTCAAAAAACGTTTGATTTAATGTTTGTTTTATTTGTTATTCTTATTTTGTCTAAACATTGACAGGCAAGAGG
>JAZGTK010011267.1:0-15740 GCA_036877625.1 Ambastaia sidthimunki | reverse complement strand
ATTTAAGATTATTGACTACGAGCTCCTCCAACAGTGGCCTAGATTTATTTAACCTTCTATAATTAATCAGTGTGTTTGTGCTACCAGAAGTAAACTAAGACACTTAAAGTGCTTCCCTGAGCGCTTCCCTGCAATCACCCACATGTGCTTTTCAGGGGCCCCACCTCTGTTTTAATCAGAGATTCAGGAAGGGAAGGTGGGCGAGAGGCCTGGATACCGGTAAGCTTTGAGGGGCCTTCTGTATCCGGTCATGGGCGTCCATTGATGAAGACTTTGATCCATTGTGCTCAATTCCCTCTTAAATGCATGTGTTAGAAATATCAGTAGCATGACAGGGCAGTTATAATTACATTAACTCAGCAGCGGCTAAGCTAAGTCACCAGAGGTCTTCTTAAACTCACAATACACTTGTTGCTATTATAACACGTCATGTTAACAATAGATGTTTCCTCTGTAAACTCACAAGCTCTCATTCCGGGAGTTTCTTTGCCAGCTGGGAAAGTTTTTGGCCCAGAGTTTTCAGCGTAATCATGCCTTTCTTAATGACTTGGCACTATCCAATCTAAGTCATTGATTTAAGTGAAATTGTGGTAGTTTATGAAAAATGAGGAAAGGATTTGAAGATTGCTAGATTAATTTCCGCTGAGGTTCCAGCCCCGCCTGGCTTAAGATCTGTGCTGGACACTCATAAATAAGACTATTACTGCAATCAGACGAAAATATGGAAAAGGTAGATTTTCATCTGTTAGATGTTAGAGTAGGAGAGCTTTCATTAAGAGGCAAAATGAATCTCCAGAGTAAGGATCTATCTAGTCGGCTGAGAGATCCCAGACTCACTGCAGATCAATCTGAGAATGTGCTGGTGTCATTATAAATATATAGCTGTAGTTATAGAAGAGTGGAGTGAAATAGTTTTCCTAGCTTTTGTTCTCGGTCAGCTAGTGATGTGTTTCTGCTCTGTGAACTCTTTATGGATGCAGAGCTCTGCAGGGCTGCAACTGTTCCATCACTTTTGGTCTGTTGTTTACCTGTAGTAGTGGTACATGCTTGTATTTGTTTGCTTTTGACTTCAAATTGTTTTCTTTTACAGAATGTTGGGCAGATAGTTTTTGGTTGTTCTTAATATCACTTGTCCAAAGAGTTTGGGGCATGGGGACTGAATGTTGTATATTATTTATTAGTTCTTTCCTTGTTTCTTGTATCTTTATTCAATTACCCTCAAGCAATGTATTTCACAGGACAGCTAATCCCCAAGTTACTGAGCCATGTCTTAATATTTCTCTGTCTTTTTTTCTCTGTTAGCCCTGTTACGCTGGTATTGATTTTCAGGAAATGGGTTTTAGCTCTGTTTGCCAGGAGAAGATTTCACTGTGAGGATAATGTGAACCTAACCAGATGATCTGCTCAAGCGTTTACCCAAACAAAGACGATGAGCCGTCTTTAAATCACCAGCGCTTTGGCTTGAGCCCTCTGACCACTAGCGGCATCCAGACCCATTTACAAATGTAGAGACGCAGAAACTGAAGCTCAATCCACTGCCAGCCTGACAATAAATAATCATGCTGAAAGTGTATTTTAGCATCATTTAGTTAATATAAGGCATATTAGTGATGCCTTTCGACTGATCTGAATTTCCATTTTTCAGAGTTTCAACGGACAGAAATGTAATTGTTTACAAAAGGCACACACGCAATTATTTTGGCTGTTGTGTAAATAAACAATCTCTTGTACAAACAATTACATTTTATGCTTAAACTGAGAATTTTTTTATGTCTCTGAGCAACCTCTGGGTAGTTAGGTCATTAAAAAATGAATATATCGTGCGTTTACAATGAATTCAAGCAGCTCTCCAGAGAAAAAAAAACATGAAAATCATCACTAGGAGACCATCTGAGTGACATCCCTGTGGACCTTAGAGTCAGGGTGACCATAAAGAGACTCGTATGTCTTGCCCCCATGTCCTGATCGAGAAAGGTCAGGGGTCATAAGGAGCATAGACATTCCCAGAGGGGCTGAAGGGTAATGGAATGGTAGATTCAGGCCAAACGTGGCAATTTGCGCATATACCATGTGAGCATGATAGAAAATAGAAGGAGATTACTGGGGTAAGCACCATAACAATCACTGAAGATTCGGCATAGACTGTCATAAATCATATATGGAGTTAGACAGGACATTAAAACATGTATTTCATATCCTGAATTGCCATTTTTTGTATCTTCATATGTTTTCAGTTAGTAACTTTCTGCAATAGAATTACATTAACTGTCAAAAATCTTTTAAATACTTTCATTTATGTATCAAGTGTTTTAGCTAGGTATACGTTTCTATGGTTTGTTGCGTTTTATTCGCGGTTAGCATAGTTTTATCCGTTGTCTGCGACTCTTTCACCCATTTTGGGACGCGGCGAACCACTGCTTAAGAGTATTATTGGCTGTTTGTCAGGATCACTGTACTATCCTGTCTGGTTACACAAAGCTCACTTGTCAATCTGTCGCTGTGGGTGACAGCCTCTTCCACTCACTTTGGCCCAGTTTGTCACAGCAACGGACATAAGATTAGCTGTACTTCTTAAGCATTAAGTGCTAGAATGTGCATATAGGTCTGTTTTGGAAAGTTAGAGATGCATTTAGAGAAGCATTAAAGTGATTTTTATACAGTATGAGGTTTTAGGAAAGTAGTGTGTCTAACATGTCTGTTTATGTCTCGAGCAAAGACGTGAAATTTTACTTCATGAGCGCTCCATATGTGATTGACAGAATGGGTGAGGCACGGTGGAGGTTTGAATAGACTGTCTGTCTCTGTTGCTAATCAGACGTGTTGGATTTTTCCTACCAGCCTCCTTTAGGCAACATAACAATAGAGCCTGGAGCTCTCATCACTCCTCAGACAGCCCAACATCCAGATAACTTGCTTACAACAGCTCAGACTACATGGAAATGGCAGTTTTATGGTTGTTATTAGGCCCCTTTAAACCCTTTGTGTGCCTCTTTATGGTTTTGTCGTTGTTTACAGTGTGCAGATAGTCTGGTATTTGCATTTGAGTATCTTCAGTGGAATCTTTCCTTGTCTGTCTGCCTCTAATGAAATCTGTCAGCTACCATTTGGCCTTCAGCATCTGCATGCCCTGTTTCCTTAACAGATATGATTTGATCTTTCTTTCCATGTACTTTATACCACAAATTATACGTATTAAATGTGATGCTTGTTTCCCAGTGACTCATTGACAAAATTTCTGTGGCATTTGGTAAAAATTAACAGTTTATATTCTGTCTGGTCCTATTAGCCTTTATTTTGAAATCTGTGGAGCATCCAAGAGCAAAGGTGGAAACCAGGAATTTATGAAGATAGCTGTTTACAGCACATATAGAAACTTATTAATTATAGGCTAATGCATAATTTCATTGAGAGATTAGAGGACAGTGTTTTGGGAGAAGTGTATGCAGTAGAAATTGTGCTTTGAAGAAAACAGTCAAAAAGAGATCAGGTAAGAATCTAAATCAGATTAAATATTAAATATTTAACTTTGTTTACATCATTTTACACAATTATGGTACACTTTGATGTCCCATTACATTTTAAAAAGACTCAAATCCCAAATATGCACTATGGCTTATTAGTCCATATGAACAGTTTGTTTGTGTATAAATGTAGAAATGTGTATAAAAGCAATATCAATGAACACAAGTGTTGTTGTACTTAATGTTAGCATGTCTATGGGACATAGCTATTTATGAAATGCAACCTTTTTATGATCAATTTACATTAATACCCATTTTTTTGTCTCCACTAAACATCTGCAAGCTGCCTTCCAGCTTTCCCACATCAAGTGCATTCAAATGAGCCACCATGACAGAGGGGCTGATGGGACAAATTGATACCCAGGTGATGAAGCTGATCCTGGGGGGATAGAAAGATAGATCCCCTTTATCTGCTCTCCCCTCCAGCGCCACTGACCGCAATCAGAGCCACCGCGAGTTGCTTCTACTCTGGAAGAGCAATGAGACCCCTGAGACCAACCAGGCTATCGCTTTGATCTGAGAGAGAGAGAGAGAGACAGAGAGAGAGAGAGAGAGAGAGAGGAAGGTCCACATCATGCCCCGGCCCTTTAAGAGAGGTCATAAAACCGTCTCCATTAGGTAGACGCTTCAATCTCGGCACCAATATTTATTTTACAGGCCCTCATCAGTGAGATCATTCCAGACTGAATGTCTCATTTTGGCTGTCTGTTGAATCTGAGATACAGGCACTAGCGTTTACACAAGTGTTTACAAGATTTTCCTTGCAGCAATGTTTAAAGCTCTGAAACGTGGACAAAAATTAAAACGAAAGCACACATATATCAGAAAAAAATCTATTTTTGTCTCAAAGCAGCCAAGCTAGGCAATAGCTAAACCTTTAATTAAAAGATAAAAGTGTTTAATTTTTTTTAATACAGATAATAGGACAGGGTGATGACCTCATATATTTTTGTTATCAGATTTTCATTATATGTGAATGCAGGTGTTTAGATTTAGAGGTGATCAGATACGTGTGTAATATTGGAGGTTAAGGTTGAGCTGTGTGTATGTGCATATATATGTGTATCTATAGTATGAAACAAATTGACAACGTTTTAAGAATTTTGAACAATTTTAAACAAGAAGTTTTAAAGATTCAGCAGTTTCAGTTACTATTTTAAAAAAATGACAATGTTTAACATCCTTTGCAGAAACGTCGGGTTGTGGCTGGATCATCTAGTCTAGCAAAATGCAAAAATTGAAAAATGTATGCAATTTCAATTTTCACAGATTGTTATGCTTATAATGATGCATTATAATGAAATCACTGTAAGCCTCGAAGACTGGAGTTGAAAACCACTGGCTTAGATCTTTTCTCTTCCCCCACCCAACACATACACACAGTTGCATACTAACATGCTAGTTATCTTTGTGACGATATTCAGGTTTGGCACGTGAACCTGGAGCTCATTAGTGAGTGTTGACATGAGGAAACGAGTGTCTGACTTCCATCGGGGCCTGACAGATCACATCAGGGCTGGTATCGATCAGTCTGGAGGTGTGTGTTTGTGTGTTATAGGGGTGTGTGAGTGCCACTGTGGGTCTATACTCTGTAATAACGCCCAGTATGAGATCTGTCTGTGTGCTGTGCTCTGCAAGACTCCCCGCTATGACATTCAACTAGGCATGAGAGCTCATTTATTGCTCCAATTGAGAAAAGCTCAGAGACAAGCAGAGTGTGTGTGTTATGAAGTTTATTGTTCTTTTTACTAGTATATAGCTTTCTATTTCCTGTCTCAGAGGGGTTTATAACCGAATTTAAACTAATACATGTTTAGGTTAATGTATGTAAGCTTTGAAAGTCTCTCAGGTGTGTTTTGTGTACACGTTCTAAATGGCATTAATTGGCCAATCACAGCAGTCTATGGTAAAATATTATACATATTCACCACTAAACGGTATAACTGACCAAATTCCCAAACAACCAGTTTTCTACATTGCTGTGCTGTTATTTATTTATGTAGTCAGTCGGTTAGTTAGTTTATTAGCAAATAGCCATGTAATAAGTGTCATGGCTCTGGTCATTTTGTTAAGGTTTATTTTTTAACAATTACCAGGTGATTATACACTATCTCTTGGGTACTGTATATGTCAAAGTCAGTTAGCCAGGGTTGAGACTGGTAGAGCTGTCTCAAGAAATACCCAAATGCACTGTGTTATCAGTGGTAATAGGCCTCTGTCAGAAACATGTGAGGGGGTGGAGAATGAGATGCCCTCCCCCGTCAACTCAGACACACACAGGAGGAGCAATCTGTGCTTATCTCTGTCACTCAAAATCCTTTGAGTCTGTTTATAACCGATTCAGCCTCTGAACACTGAGCTTCTACATACAGAATAACCTGCCACAGAAAATACAAAGTAAAGAGGTTAGAAATGAGAGGACATAAAATATTTCCAGCTATCTGTGCAGTTTAACACTGTGGATTTATGTGCAGTGTGAATGCAACCAATTTGGTTTTCAAATCATATTCTTAGCACTGCAAGTCTACACTGTCATTTTGCAAGTGAAATCAAATTAATTTGATAATTTAGTGTAGCTGGTGTCTAGTGTGTATAGATACTGTAAATTTTATCACAAATAAAATTTTGTCCATTTTTATTGGTGTCATGTTTCTGTGCATTAGAACTCTTTAAAGCAACACCAACTTTTCTCACTGTCTTTATTAGCAAAACATGTTGGAAAAGCAGAGATTTTCCACTAACACACAGGAATATCAGCATCCCACCTGGCCACTAAAACCGCTTCTTGCTGGTGTCAGGTCCAATTTCCTGTCTGCTCTCTTTCTGTGACTTCTGCATTGCCCAGAAGTGTCCATCTGTTGGAGACATGTCTGTCAGTTTCTCACAAGAGACTGCAAACATACGTCTCACTACTCTCTATGCATTATGGGAAAACTTATTGGATGGTCCTGTGAGTGCACTTGACAAGCATCCTGATTTTAAGAGCTGAAATGAAATCAGTTTCCATGCTCTAATTACAGGAACTGTAAAGTGACGCTTCATTCATGATTCTACTCCTCGAAGATAGATGATCGTCTTGGCTCTGTCGTTGAACTTGCACACTACAGACAGAATGCAGTAAAATGAAGCTTGAGTGAATTTCACAGAAGTTCAAAGGCAACATGACTCATATGAGGGTACGTTTAATACTGGAACACAAGAAAGAGGAGATGATGGAGTGTGTGTGTGTGTGTGTGTGATTTTGGAGTAACTAACTTAAGGGAGGCTTACCTAATTTATTTGGTACACTAACAAAGTACGTTATTAAATGGTTTTACTTAAAGATTGTCCCTTTGCAGCAATATATGTATTTTGTGTAGTAAAACGTGCTTTAGGTTGTAAGAATGTTTTCATTAAGTAACAAAACTTTATTTTCCGTGTTCTAGGAACGTTTATAAATTGTATTACATTATTGCTTGGTTTAGAAGATAATTTTTTAAGCTTTTTTTTAATTGGCATACACACACACTCTATGTGACCCTCTCTCTTGCTGACAGGTCTGTCAATGGCCCAAGATCTGAGCTGAAGATGACCAGCAGAAATGCCTCGCTGTCCCTACGATGACCCAAAGCATGTGTGCATATGTTTGCCCTGCGAGGCACGCATCGACAGAAGCCCCCAGCCATGCACTTAATCATGTCCCAGCCACAAGCTATCACAGACTGCTTTGAGAAGACGCAGGCAATGCGGGCCGTCAGTAATCAGCATGGCATTTAGTCATTCCCCAGGCAATTAGCAAAGCATTACCTGCCCCAGGTCAATGCCAGAGCCACATGTCAGCCAGCCGATGAAACCTGAGTGATGTGCAGTCCACGGGGAGATCATATAATGTCACCCCCGGTGTACCACTATGCCAGTGCACGGAAGGGTCAGCCTGTATTATTTCTCACTTCCGCGGCATTCATGAGCGAAACGTGACTGTCAGTGGACGCGAGGGCGTGTCATACAGCAAGTTAGTGATGATGTGATGAAGAACAGAGAACATATTCAGGTGAAAGGACACCTTGAAATACTTCAGGAAACATTAACAAAGATGTTCTTGTGTGTCTGGGAGAATAAGAGGGACCCAGAGGAAAGTCTTATTGCTCAGATGTTTCTCTTCTGTGGATCATGGAGTTCTCAGTAATGTTTAAATGAGGTATTAAATGAGGTATTTATTTGTGTGTTTCTCCATAAATGCCTAGAAGAAATTAAAAGACACAAAGTAGAGTATTACATACAGTAAGATATATAGTAAGAGCAGAGCTCAGGTAATTTAATCTTTAAATTAATTTAACTGAAAGCAGATTTTGGTATCTTGACAAATCTGAGCAAAACTTTGAGGCATTGTTAAAAATGTCTGAAACTCTACAGAGATTGAAATTGTTAGTCTTTTCCAGGAGAAAAATCTTAGATTTAAGCAAAAGTCTCCACTTGCTCCCTGTTTAACCTCATTTCTGTCTGGGATATTAAACAGATCTCATTTGTGATTTTTGTTTCCTCTAGGGAAAATGAGATGGGGTGTAAAGTCTTTATTTTTGTCATTTGCAATGTTTGTTCTGTATTTATGTGTCAGTGTTTGCCTGCCCTGTTAGTGACTTTAGGACTTGTTGGCTAATCAGTCTCATTTTGCCTCATTAGCTGCCTGCATGGGCTTCTTTCAAACTGAGATGATGTATTACTGGGACAAACAGTCTTCTGGCGGCCTCAGGGTGTGTGTGTGTGTGTGTGTGTGTGTGTCCAGTTGGAAAGGAAACTCACTAAGAAGATTTCATAGGTATCTTATTTCTTTCACCTAGAACACAGGATTAAATGGAGCACAAATGAAATGTGTACCTATGTTGAACACTGAAAAATATTCAAAAACGTTTTCAAAACAAAATTAGAGCTTTATCATTATATGTGCTGACATCAATATATTAAAAGCGAAATCACGTTAGTGTTTAAACAACAGTGTGATGTTTATGCTTCTGTGCAACCCTATTGTAAGCGCCTTACAATACTGTTATATCTCTTACTGTAGCAATTGTCTCATTCCTGTTTTTGTGTCTTTAAAGGAATTTTTAGAAGAAATACCTGAGACCTTAATAATTGATTGTTTTCTGAGGCATGAAAGAGCAACCTTTGAGAAATTCCCTTTGGGATAGCTGGACATTAATGTGTTTACTCAAAAGAGAGCATGTTTTAAGAATATTACAGGAACATACAGACATAAAGGGTGAGTGTTATTCTCCTCTCCTCAGTTAGTATCAGACCATGATCTTATTGATATGTGACTTCCAGTGCACCTCAGCAACCCTCACCATACTGATTTTCATACAGCAAGTCCCACACCATCTGTATTTTGCCTGATTTACCTCAAAATTAGCTCTAAAATCATTACAGCTAGCGTAATCTGTTTAACTTGGCAAAGAGTTTCTAAAACGTTTGTTTCTAAAGCGTATTATTTCCCTTTGTCTTGTTTGTGTTTGTAACTGGCATGATTTATTTTAACAGCTTTTATCTGAGTTTTATTTCAGCGTGTTTTTTATCCTGAGAGAGGAAGTTATTGAAAGTGATAAAGGCTAATCTGAGCCCCCGATCTCCATTAAACAGCTTCGTTTCCTTACTGAGTGAGTCTGGAATAGAGCCGCCTCTAAAAAATGCTGCAGTGTGACCTGAAGTGTGTGTGTGTGTGTATGTGTGTGTGTGTGTGTGTGTGGAATAGGAAAGAGACATGTTGATGCAAATATGCTTAATACACAGAGACGTTTATGACTGCAAGAGATACTTTCTGTTAGTTTTGTTGGTCTATGAAATGAGTAGGTGATCACACTGAGACCAGATTAAGACGATAGGTTTATGTCTACATGCACAGTTAATCATTTTTAGCACAGACAATTTATTTTAATGGTGATTGTTTAACAAGCTTACCTTATAGGGCAAATCAACTCTGGTTGATTTGATATTTGGTTACTAACAGAGCTACAGGAATAAGGAAATCTAAGAATGCATAGCAGTTATTCTTACAGTTCTGTTTGCTGTAAGGAAAATTGATGTTCTAGTTACATTGATGTTCTAGTTACATTTACATAATTCGGTTGTATTATGTACAACATAATTGATCTTGATTGCACAGAGAACTTGCTGTATATGGAACCACAGCAAAAACCTTCAGGTCTCAAAGCAACCAGAGTGAGACTGTAAGGATTATTAAACAACAAATCAACACCATCTTATCTGATACTGATCAGATCAAGAACCGCTAACTGCTGTTCTTCTGGTTTGGCAGAGGAACATGTCAAGGGAAGCTGTGGAGTGATGTCTCCATTTGAAAGACTCAATCCCGGGTCATTTATATAGTATGCGTCACCTTACACTACCATAACAGTCATGGGCTTAGATACATATCTCTGACCGAAGCAAAAAGTTTGCTGTTGACAGAATTGTCATGATTTGTACCTTTAAACTAAATAACAGTTCTTTGAAGTTTGAGCATAGAAGATATGGTATATCTACATGATCTATGTGTTCTCATGTAAAGATGTAGAGATTCTTTGTGATCTTGTAAAGTAAAATACATCCTTTACTATAGGGGCTGAGATCAGTACAACTTATTTTCTCACAAGGACACTGTTTATACACAAGGACACTGTGTGTGTGTGTGTGTGTGTGTGTGTGTGTGTGTATCCAATATAAGTAACCATCTTTTGGGGACAAATGTGTACCCAAGTGTAAGCAAAACCTCCTTTGCGGACATCATTGTTTGTAAAAACACTATAAAAATACAGTAAACATGTTTTTTTTTAATTGTAAAAATGCAGAAAGTTTTCTGTTAGTGTTAGGGTCAGGTGTTAGGGTGTCTGTGTATAAAAGCTAGAAGTCTACGAAATGTCCCTATTTAGATAATCAAACGTGTGTGTTTGTGTGTCCGCACATTTGTGTGTAAGAATATCTGCTGTGTTCTTTCTTATGCATCTCAAACAAATGTTTACAGTCTTATGACCAAAGAAATATCTGCTACATTACATGCACAGTAAACGCAGGACTCAATTTAATTGAGTTTATACTACACAATGACTCCTTTGGGAGAGCTTATTAAGCATAATTTTAGGCTTGCTTGCTTCAATGAACAAAGGTTGTTTTTCTTTTTTCTTTTAAATTTCACCTTTTAATGAGTTGTAACAGTACGGCAAAAGCTGAAAGCTTTTTTCCCCTCATGGATAATTTTTTGCTGTAAGCAGAGAAACTCAAGTCGAAAAAACTCATTTTGCAAAGGTAAATGGAATGAGGGCTCTTCTGTCTGTACCAGTGTGAGCCCTGAGACTAATGAAGTGCTCTTTACAGGCAACTAGGGTTTAATTTACCCTCAACACAACCACCCACCCTCCACCCAAACCCCTGCTGTGAGACAGAGCTGGAAAATGCTCTATGATTCACACTCGCTTTCTCCAGCGAATCAGTCCAATAAGTGCATTTCATTGCCTTTTCCTGGCTGCCATAGCAGAGAGTGAATTATCTGTTCACTAGACTGTTTAGGAAGACTTTCCTATAATCTCTTTCATCCATAAATTTGCCCACATCTTTACATATAAATGCTTATATCAGAACATGCATGTGTGTCCCCTGTATTGGTTGGTGGTCTGCTGGTGAGCCAGCAGGCTTCTTAATTAGCTTAACTAGCAGTTTTCATCATCAACCGGTTTTACTAGTAAGGTGTTTTTGTAGCTCAGCTGGTTGAGCTTTTCTTTTACACTTGGCCAAACTATGGTTTTGAATAAAAAATGTATACCTATAAGTCACATTCGATCTGCCAAATGCATATATGCATAATAGTTAAAGTAATCCAGCAATGAAAAATATGGTATTTACTGTAACATAAATGGAAATATGTTTGATTCAAGTTTACTCTTCCATCCAATTAAAATGAAGCAGAGCCTCAAGTTTAGCTGGTGAAGAACATGTTAGTTTAGCATTGACTAGAATCAACCAGCCTGGACCACCAATGAACATTCTATGTGGTCTTTGCTGATCTTACATAGCCGATGAGTTCATTTGTGAATTACAAGGGATATTCCTTTAATAAACTGAGACAGGAAACTGATTTTTCAGGACAGAAACAGATGGCTACATCTTTATTACCCCTTTGCTTTCACTCTGTGGTTTGCGTAGCAAACTCCCCTGAACAGGAAGTTTGGTTTTAGAATCCCACGAGGCCAATCCTGTTTGTGACTAATGCAATTCTTTTGCTTTACATGCATTATGGTTTAAGGCTTAGGAACAGTATACGCCTTTGTATACAAGTCAGAGCTCGTTTATACTTTGGCATTGTGCACCTCAATTTGTTTATATGAATATAAGCGTGTGCGCATGTGTGTGTTACAGATGTAAATGGGGACTTTGCAGGGGGTCAGAAGGGCAAGTGATATTCACATCTGTAGCACTGCGGCATGCTCTCGCTGGCCGTGGTCAAAGTGGGCAGCCAGCCAAGCCCTAATCTGCATTAGCAGCACAAAAGACCCAGGGAGGGAACCACTATGAAGATGCGCCTTCATTTACTGAAGATTTATAGAGGCCCAGAACCAGGAGTCAGTACACCCAGCACTTTCTCTATCATTGGCTCACATCTAAAGAGCCCTTTTATTTTTCTTCCAAAGGGCAATCATTTGGAATCAAGTGACCACAAATCTTGGGTGTGTGGGGCGGTAGGATTTTCAAGGCCTGGAATGGCAGGAATAGAGTTTTTGTGCGGCCGGATCATTGATCTTGGTTTAGCATGTTAGTGGAACAGGAAGCAAGCAGAAATTCTACAGCAAATTTTGGAGGTTTCCAGCATTTATAGTGATGCCATGGTGTGTTGTAGTTTCCCAAGCAATGAAATATGGAAATGTGGGGAGTCTGTTGAGCTTGGAAGGTTATTGTGATGGTGGCAGCCATTGTGTGGGTGCAAGTATATCAGTGCTTGTCTGCTTGGACACACATACCAAGAGGTCCATCACCCCTTATTAAAGTGATGAAGCTGTTTCATACACACAAACACTCACTGGTTGAGCCAGCTCTTTTCTTTAAATGTTAGGCCTTTTCCTGTTGGGTGAGACATTCCTGTAGCTTAGAGAGTGAAGAACTTTCTGTGGCAGAGGAACACAGAAATCTCAACATTTGATGCAGTTTTGTTTGTGATTTACATGGAAAAAAGAACTTCCCCAATTCCAAATTGTCTTTTGGGACTTGTGCTTTATAGGTTGGCTAAAATTCCAGAAGTGTTTAAAGGCTGTTTTTCTATGCTTTTAACCATAACCTCTCCCCTTCTGATCCTCACCTCTCCACACTCCTAGATATATATACTGAATTCCAGTCATTACTGACCCGAGGGGTCAAAGGTCAGGTTTTGAAATATCGCAGGGCACAGGTGTCCACCTTATACATGTGTGGTAGAATGTTGCAAGGTGGAAAGACACAATGTGGTTCAGATAAACTTAAACCAGATCTGATCTTTGGGCAGAACGTCCAAACGGTTAAATGATTGCAGACATTTGTTTAAAGATTATGAGGTCAAGCAGAACTTCAAGATATTGCATGTAGATTTCGCAACTGCACAATGTCTCATTCTTGGGAACAACCTTGAAAACATCAAAGGTAGATACAGCTTTGATATTTGTGTTATTTCAGCTTTTTTATAATTTAAACATCTTTTTTTACCACAATGTAATTTTAATCAAACAACAAGTGCACAAATGAACAAGTGTAGAACAGAATAGCAATCAACGCAGGCATTGTATTTATGTGGTATTTGTGGCGTGTGCAGTATTTACTTTCATTATACTGTGTATTTTGTTAATGTAACTTCAGAAGATTTTAATTCCCTATTCCTTTTTGCAGCTCAAAGGAAAACACCAGTTTAATTTGTTTAATGAACTAGCATTAGAGTTGCCGTAAAGGTTAGAAGTAACACTTCATGAAAAACATTTGATGTTGTTGGTTGTGAAATTTACATTACATATGAAATAAATCACAGAACTAGAATGACTGTGTGATTATTAATACATTAGTATTTTAATTATTTATAAATTAGTAAAAGACAATTCTTCCATAGTTTCACCTTTAAGGGTCTAACAATTTTTGATTTTGCAAAAGAATGCCTAAACTAAATCCATAAGAAAGTGCAAACTTCAGTACAGAGATTATTTATTCATCCTTTCAGTTTTTTCTCCACATTTAACAGGGATTCAGAGGATGTATAAGATGCATTGGAATGCAAAAAAGAGATGAGATAAAAGAAGCTTCTTCCTCACTGCGGGGGACTGCAAAAGCATACACACATAACCTAAAATACAGGGTACACCCCATCCCAACCCCCTACTACACACGATTCCCCACAGAATCCCGCACACTGGCGTTCCAAGAGAAAATGGGGGTGGAATGAAAGCCAAAGGACTGAAAGAAAGAGAGGAATGAAAGCAGAAGTAAACAATACTGAAAGTAAAAGGGAAGTGGGAATGAAAGAATTAGATTTAAAAAAGAGTTAAGGAACAAGGTAACGGGTTCGAGAATAGAAAATGTTGGTAAAGACCTTTTTTTACTTGATTTTTTTTTACAAGGCATTAAAAATACAGTATGTCACAGTATATTATTTTAAGATTTAATGTTTGTTTTTTTTACTTGTATTGAATATGTCAATCAATATATTTCCAGGTCCTTGAAAAATGACAATAAATGAACCAGCCAACGAATTAATGAATCTAATGCTAATCTCGTCTTTTCCCTGTGTTAGCAGACACAGGTTGTTTCAGAGGCGTACAGCAACGAGCCGAGACTGACGATGGGCGCTTTGTGCCTGGCTCTGAAAGGATCCGCCAGTCTGGCCTGATGGGACACAGTTAAGGAGGTCGGAATGGTCAGGCTGGTATAAATAGTTCTCATTGTGCACATTAAGGAGATGCTCTCAGCAGGGAGTCTATAAAGCTCCAGAGGCAACACTAACAAACGATGCGGCCACCCCCCCCACCTCCTCCTCAGCCTCCTTTAGGAGAAACACCTCACTTCTCACTGACAGAAACAAGCTGAGAGTGAGGAGCGGTTGAGTGGAAGACAAGAGAATAAGAGAGCATAATGTTCCAGATTCACTTTTCCTGACTTAATTTCTAAATTATGAATTCTGTATTAAGAGTTGTTCAAACTTTTCTTTTACAGCAATTTACTGTTACTTCCTGTAGGCCTTCATGACATCAGCGAGAAGACGACAAGGAGAATCTGGGTAGGAAGGATGTTCAGCTCACCCAAGAGAAGCTTTGACTGTGACAAAATCTGTTAAGAAAATGCCTGATCATATTTTACCAATAAAATCATATGGACAAGGATGAAGCTCACAAAAAAAAATGTAAATGCTAAAATAAAGGTAATACAATAAAAAAACAAATTAAAAGCTTATTTTAAACCTAGTGCCTTTTATTATTTTGTTCCTGATTTATGTAATGACTAAAACATTTGCTCTACAGACTTTTGGGATTTACTTATATGAACATAAATGTCTATAAGAAGAATCTAGGTCTTTGTGATATGCAATTAAAAATTAAAAATCGAAATAGATAGTCCAAATTTATACTTTTAAAACCAGTCATTCAACTGTTTATCTTCTAATTAAGTATTTGTCTAAGTAGTATATAAGTAGTATCTTGGTGCGAGCTTTTGTGTAAAGAAAAAGCGTAACTTTAAAACATGGGAGAAATAAGACAGGCGATGAAAGCGGGGGCTTCTGTGTACAGAGAAATGTCTTGGGAAACACCCCCACCCCTCTCAGGAGGATGAGATGGGCAAACATGAAATCAAAGTGAAAAAGACCCACAAAAGGGTGACAGAGGAATGATTAGAGGAAGGGGGTTGAAGGGGCCCTTTTTTCCTAGTGGTTCCTTCTTAAAGAGTGTTGGGGCCCACAGTGCCATGAAAAGAGCCCTTATACAGAAACTGGCTGTTCCGCCTGCCTCAGATTAGGCCCCAAACAGCCCCTCAGCGCTGAGTATATATCTTTTATTTTATTACTTAACATCAGTCGACCATGAGATTCCCCTGGTGGTGTTCTGAGCTATTGTTTACAGACAGAGTCTGCCTAAACATTGCTGGAGAAAGCATGTTTCTAAGCATGCACATGCATTTGCAGACACAAATGTTATGCAATACAAAATTTAGTCAAGACACATCATTCATCGTATGTGAAATAATAAAAAG
>JAZGTK010011266.1:2478-15740 GCA_036877625.1 Ambastaia sidthimunki | reverse complement strand
ACACTCTTTCAGAAAGACTCTCCAGTTAAATCTGCATCAGATGCTAAAACTGCGGCACACGTATCATCAGAGATGATAAACTGCTTTTCTTTCACACATGATTCTGTGTCTGTGTTTGATTAGTCTCTCGTCACATCACTGACACTGAGATCATGTGGTCAGACTGGTTAAGAGGAGCTGGTGTCTAGCCTTAAACCTTCACCTGATGGTGAATATTCACATACATGCAGCCGGAGTGTCTGGACAGGGCAGATAACCTGTGAAATTCTGGGTCTTGGGTTACAGTGAACAGGTGAAGATCTCTTTCTTCAGCACATAACTAAAACTGTTGACACTGACTGTTTCAATCGTGTCCTTCATTTCATGATTAAAAACGTTCTTCAGTTTATGTGGTATGTATGTGCATTTTGGTCATTTTGCTTTCTCAAGTTCTCACACATAATTGGACTGAATACTTTCAACAGCATGAGGATGCAGCTGTTTTGAGAATGTTCATTCCAGTACAAGCTACTTTATTTAATGAAGTTTACCATCAATGTTTTATGTTGAGAGCACTGAACCAATTCATCACACACACACACACACACAATGTTTACAAGACATACAAGACACAATACATAGCTGTAGGAAATCACATTCAATGTTCATTCTAATGTATAGTGTTCAGTTGTAATGCTCTCACTGTTGTGCCAAATAAATGTCAGAATAAATCATATAAATAGCTTTAATGTAGAGAGTAGTTTAGCTGTTATTTTGAAGTGTTGCTGGACGTACACATGCATTTATCAAGCTGGGTCATTCACTTACTCACTGTGTGAAAGGATGATGAAAATTCACAGTGAGTTAAAGCTGCAATCCGTAATTTTATTTGGTTAAAATGGACAAAAATAAGTTATTGCGCAAGTATTGAAAACACTCTCCTTACCTTTGATACTGTGACTCACAGGTAAGTTTAAAATACTGGTTTATAATTTGAGCTGTTTCTTGTGCTAATGTTTTATTAATCATCTTAATTGAACTGTATTGTCCTGCTTAGCAGGAGATGAAAGTTTGACATCCAGACATCCTCTGACATCCAGATCCCGGGATGAAGAGATCATCAAACAGTTGCCATGGAGATCTGAGACATCAGCTCAACACACTCTGCGCAAGTTGTTACTATGGTTCCCAAGAAATGACGGTAAATACTGTCCTTCTCGCAACCTCTTGACACTCTTCAGATAACAAAGAGACATGGATTGTTCAAGACTGTTTGTCTTCAAAATAACTCCTAGAACAAAAAGCACTTTTACATTAGATGAGCTCTTAGTGGATTTTAATGGCTGTGGCAATAAATTATTTTCAGAATATACAAATCAAGACAAATAAAAAACATAATTATCCAAAGTGACTTTCAAATGAGAAACATCATAAGCAATTTAGCATGCAAGAATATCTGCAGTAATTTTACCAGTAAATGAAAGAGATAAAAACAAACAGAGGACAGATGGAAGATGCAGAGGACCATTAATCACAACAGAAGACCCCTCAAATCCAGAAACAGATGCAGGAACTCATGAACAGTTTAAAGAACAGGTTTAAAAATGTCGTCTTCACAGCGTCATGTTTTCATTTCTAAAACTATTTCCAAAATACCTCCAGCACTGATCTGAATACAACATGACAGCAAGTCATTTGAAAAGAATTTAAAAAGCTGCTCAAAAAGTAAAACACAAGTCTTTAACATTTAATATATTAACATTTTAGCACATTGAAACATTTAAAAACACATTTAAAACCTTAGAAAGTAGGTCAAAGCATACTGCAAATAGATCACGACTTCAAATGGTTTACCTTACAATGATCTTTAGAAATGAGTCAGTTCAGTTTGGCTGCCGCATCATTACAACACAGATGAATTTTACTCATTTTTTACTGACATTTTTCTTGCACAAAGATATCAACCAATCATAACACCGAAAATTTACACTGAACTCTTAAAGGAGCGGCAGCCTTAAAACAAACGGCTTCACTTACTGGGAATGATTGGAGAGAGGCTGAAAAATGCTCATGCAGTAATGAATTATGACGCCTTTAACTGCAAAAATTCTTAACTGAGATTACAAGTGGAAAATAATGAAATTAAAAATGTAAGACATGACTAATGACCCCTGTAAGATATTCAGGTGCGAGTGTTAAACACTGAGTGGATGACAGCTGCAGATCTGAGCTTTAGGGCCTCAGAACTTGTGATGATTGTTTAGAAATCCTGATCCCAGCCTGAGAATTCCTCCTCTTCCTGAGTCTGATCGTACGGGAAACGGTCAAAGTTTATGTAGCAGGGACCCTGTAAAGAACACAATCAGCAATACAGACGTTTAACTCCCAGAACAGAAACAGCTGCAAATGTTCTAACACAGAAATGTGTGAGATGTACCAGCACAAAACATCATTATTATGTACCATTTTATGCTGATTTAATGTATCAGTTTTGTGTAGCAGATGGTTTTGGTAAAGAAGATAACAGGTTAAATTTCACCTTTCTTATGAGTCTGATGGTTGGTGCCTCTAGCTGCCCCATCCTTAACTTATGCCAGTTAATGCTGTTAAACCATCTGAAATGAAACAAGTAATACATAAAAAACGATCATAACAACATCAAATGTGCTACACAACCACTGACACAACCACTGAGTATTTTATTATACATAAACTAAATCTTAAAAAGTGCCTGATTGCTGTGGTATTACATCACTAAACAGAACTGAATCATTTATCATGTTGCATTAAACTAAGGCAGATATTTGTGGTCTCATATATAATAGTGTTTGTCTGATCTTAGCTGTGGTCAGAAGTCACCTGTGATGCCGCACATCTTTGATTCCATTTTTGGTGTTGCCCAGTCTCTGTCCCGGCCGTGGCCTGATGATGTCAACACAACACAGACTGATGATAAACACCTCATGACAAACAAAGACATTCATTTCATCCCACTTTATCAATCACATTACTTTTTATTACATTTATTACACTCAATACGTTCAATAACACCGAACTGAAGTTTTCATTATTACCTGCACAATTTACTTATGAGAGATTTAGCCCCTTCTCCCAGATATGGGGGGAAATTCAGCACACCGTCCAAAATCTTGGCATAGATCTTCTGTGGTTCTGAACTGGAGAAGGGCGGGCTGAGCACAAATGAGAAACTATCAAAACCTGCAGAAACACTGATAAAATAACTGCTGTGGAATCAAATGTTTCAGAATGGCTGATAAAAGAGTGTTTTAATCAACTGCAACAACATGCGCATGACGTGTGTTGGTTTGGGAGGAATGTGGGGGAACAAGAACAGAATATTTGATTAGTTTATCTAATATTTTTACCTGCCCACAAGCAGCTCATAGACTAAAACTCCAAGTGACCAGAAATCAGCTGCAAAGTCATGGCCCTGATTCTGGATGATCTCAGGAGACATGTACTCTGGAGTGCCACAGAAGGAATATGTCTTCTCACCTCGAGAAAGCTCTTTCGCAAAGCCAAAATCAACCTGGAAGCCACAACATACCGCATAAAACAGAGACAGGTAAAAGGATGCAGGTGTCTACAACAGATTCATAAATGTTCATGGAAATAAGTCATAAATGTTGAAAAGTCTGAGGGCACGTACATAGTAGAGAAAGCATGCTTGTGTTATTACAGTAGTGTGCATTACATTTCTGATAGCAGCCTGTCTGAAACTCTCATTGCAAGTGTGTTGCAGTACAAGTTCAAACAATTGGAGGCATCACACATTATTAAGAAGCAAGATAATGTGTCATTTATTATTATGATCATTTACGTATTTTATTTATTTATACAATTTACAAAAACGTGCAATTTCTTTTGCAATTTAAATGCTTTTCAAATGATGCGTGTGATGTTTAAATATCTGAGCAGAACCAGTTTGACGTATCCTTTGGAGTCCAGCATCAGGTTTTCTGGTTTCAGGTCTCGATACAGGATCCCTTTCTTATGAAGGTAAGCGTACGCTTCAACCACACACGCTGTTACGAACACAGCTGTGTTCTCCTCAAAGCGTCCTCTGAGAAAAAACAGCAGAACAGCACCTGTCACACGCCCACATTCATGTCACACTCATTAGACAGTGAGATCGGTTTCTACACCAGCAATGATCTTATTTCACATACTGTTCAACTTTACAAGCAACAAAACAGGCTGGAAGTTTAGTTTCAGAGTGAGTACAGCCTGTCCAGCATTCAGTGTTTATTTAGACACTGTAATGAGTATCTTACGCTTCCTTCAGTTTGGTCCAGATTTCACCTCCAGAACAAAATTCCATGATCATATAGATGTAGCGAGAGTCTCTGAAGGCGGCGTGCAGTCTGAGGAGGAAGAGACTAGCTTTAAATGTGAAAGGTCAAAGGTCATCAGACTGATGGAACAGAGCAGGACAGACTCACGCGCTGTCCAGTAACATCACAAACCTGACGATGAACTCACAGCGGACGGCCTGGAGAATTCTCTTCTCCAGCAGAACGTGACCTTCCTGCCGCTTGGCAACGATGTGTTTTTTACTGACCTTCTTCATGGCAAAATACTTCCTGTGCTGCAGGGTAGTTACCTAGTAGGTCAAACTCAATAAGTCACTTGTGTGGCAAGATCAAATCAGATTAATGAATTATAATTGAATTCACATCCAAACAACACTAAAATCACATCAAATCCTTCATATATATTCATCACACCAGCTCCACCCGTCCAAATCCCCCCACTCCAAGAGTGACGGGCTCTCCCTGGTAACGTCCCTCCTGGTACAGAACCGGCACAAGATCCTTCAGCCTCAGAGATGTTTTAAGCCTGAGGGTAGCAGCAGACACTATGTAAAATTCATTTAGAAATGAATTATAACTTATTTCAAGACTATATTTAGATGTAGAGACTAGTCAGACAAAAAATCCTGCAAGATTTATAAAACATGGACTATAGAAATATAGAAGCATAACATGACAATATTGTACATTTTATAGAATGTTACACATAATATTAAATAAACACACTAATATTGGACATGACAGACAGAAAAAAAACTTACTTCTAAATAGTGTTTAAATAGTGTGGATTTGATATTAAGATTCTATGAAAGATAATCAAGTCTCTTACCCCACTTTCTCTGGTTTCTCAACATCCTTCAACAGGTCTGAACTACAAGAGCAATTATGAACAAACGTTTGTCAGTATTGCAAAACATAATAAAGCAAAACTCTGTAATAAAATCTTATGAATTCAGTTTTGCTGTACAAAAAGAATGAACAATAAAAGATGGTGATGTCACAGGTCAACAATAATTGACAGAGAACAACCCAACACACCCAATCTGTGAAAATATTTAGGGTCAACCTCGGCTGTTCTACACATTTTGCAGTATTTGTTGCTCTATAAAAACACTGTTTTCAGGTCACTCCAGTTACTGCACATGTGCAAAGACTGTCAAGTACCTCACAACACTGTCCAGAGTCCCTCCCTCAAAGAATCAGTCATTTCCCCCACAGTAACAGAATAATATCTGTAGATAATCAGTGTTGTGTAGCAGATGGTTTTGGTAAAGAAGATAATCTTTGACCAGAGAAGTTTATTTTTTATATCTGTATAGATTATGGCAGCAAATCTAACCAGCTGTGCCTTTCATTACAGTATCAGTCTTATGATTGGCATCAGTATTGCTCTAAAACATCTGAGAACCCACACACTGCTCTGAGTGCATGAGCTGGTGGAATGTCCTGATGAGGCCAGATCTTCTCAGATCTCAAGTGTCCTCAAGGGTGAATGCTTCTGTCTTCATCAACATCAGCAAACACACTCAGCACCTCACTGTTGGTACGCCGTTGACCTTGACAACATCTTCATCCACTCTAAGAACCCACTCATCTGTTGGTTCTCCTGAGGGAGGAGGGCAGGTCTGATGTCCATTTGAAACATCAGGTTTTTCCTCAAAGTAAATCACTTTTCCCCACTTCAATCTTTCTGATGATATCTTCATCTCAGCTAGAGGCAAAAATGTAAACGCCACAACCGCCTAATATTTCCACAAGTGACTCTTGGTTTATTCCAGTTGTTCAGTAATTACTGTTAAACAGATCAGTGATTATTTTGTGATTAACACTGAGAAATATCTCACTCGTCATGGAGCTCCAGACTCTCCACAGGAATGGTCTCCTCAAAAACCCTGTGAAGAAATAAAGACAGTATCTCAAACTAATCCTGAATCCTAACAGTGTTTGTACCTGCACAGGTGAAGTAAAACAGTATTGTCCATAGCGGTGAATGAGACTCACTCTTTATCAATGGAAAAGCAGGTGACGGGTCCCACAGCTGTACATGTGGCTGTCCTGAGGATCTCTCTGCATTAAACACAAAGATCTGCATTCAGAAGAGATGTTCATTCTGAACTATTTAAGATTCATTTATTAACAGAGGTGTCTCTGAGAAATTGAAAAATGTGTCTTTGGAAAACATCAAAGTTGATTAAAATGAGTCCCAGTTTTGAATTTTGACAGCTTAGCTGATATTTTGCTGCTACTAAATGGAGCTCATCTCATGTTGTCACTAAGTAACAGTTACTATGGTTACCGTATTAGAGCCAGTTCTCCAAAGTGTTCCCCCTCACCCATCTGACGGACGATCTTCTGCTGTCCATTCACTCTTTTCGTCACTAACACCTGATGGAAAATGAAGTCAGGACTAATTTTGGGTTTAGATCAGCTGGAAATGCAGTTTAGACTTAATACTCTGAGTACACTAGAAATAATGACTGTTAATCAGTTGCAGTGAATGTTTCAGTGTAATTCATACGATTGTTGATTGTTCTGAAAATAATGTTCTGTTGTTGATTAAATACGATTCACTGTTTAGTGTCTGTCAGTATAGTTAGAGGAAAACTTTAATAGAAGTGGAGGTTTCTGTACCACACTGCCTGCTGTATTACATACAAACACTGACCATTCATACATTTGTGCTAAAATCAAGTCAAACACTTCAGTGATTCCTGAATGTGTTTGACTTACCTCTCCTTTCAGAATGATGTAAAACGTGTTTCCCTCCGTTCCTTCTCGGACAATGACCTCATTCTTCTGAAACTTCACCTAAAGGGGTTAATAAACAAAAATGAAAGAGCCTCATGTTGGTCCCGCATTGTTCTTCAAGGACACTTATTTTCTTCTTTTTTCAGATTCACTTACTACAACCATGTTTTGTTTCAGACATTTACAGATTTCATTTAGCACAGAAACTCTACAGCAGGAGTAACTGCTACTGACCTCCTCCATGGAGTCAATGATCTTGGACAGCTGCATGTCATTCAGGGCCTTCAAAGTTTGAGCTCTGATGAAAACAAGTACACAGATCACACCCTTTAACATCTTTTAACTGGCTGAAAGACGGGCAGAAATCTTCACTGGGACTCGACCACCAGAGAGCGGCAGTGGGCAAGAGAGGCTGATGAGCTTGAGCTACAGATCATGACTGTGAGATCATGGCAATGCACTGTTTGTAGTCAAATTAACCTGTTAATCTACATAAAACAGTGGAAGTGTTGACATTTCATTCCTATGTAGAGATGTTAGTCAATCATAACAATAGCTGCTTATATCGAGGTCTTCCAAAGGTTCATCAAAATGAAACCTTTAAATCAGAGAGACGGTGGACTTTCTTTTTGACATTAAAAAATGTCTCAGTGCTTTTGTACCCATACAATGGAATTTAATGGGTGCCAGTGTTGTTTGGTTGCCAACATTCTTCAGAATATCCTCTTTTGTGTTCCTCAGAAGCAAAAAAGTCACACAGGTTCGGAATGAGATGAGGGTGAGGAAATAATGAAAACATTTTGGGGTGAACGATCCCTTTAACACGTGTTACATATACAGGCTTTAAGAAAAGTGTCAGTAGAAGGTCTTACGTCTTCAGGAAGCCCATGAGTTGTTCTCGTTTCTTCTTGGATTTGTTTGTCATGATGGTTCTGTATGTTTGTCTCTCAATACTCCACAGTTTGACAGCCGTGACAGCTGTGGATTAAGACCACATCAAAACACTCACTCACTACACCAGAAGGGGTAGCGATCAGACTGATCAATCAAATCAGACTGTGATCAATCTATTAACTGACCTTTGACAGATGCTGTGCGTTTACAGTTGTATAGAATAGCCAGCTCCCCAAACACGTCACCAGAGGTCAAAGTTCGCAGGTCACGCCCTGCCTGCATTACTCTCAGCTCACCCACTGGAATTAAAATGAACCAGTAATTTCTTACAGACTCTCCCCACACTAACAGTCATTGTGTTTTACAGTCAAATACATCAGTGCCTGTCTCAGCAGACACATGAGCCCATTTATGGCCTGTCTGATGCCAATCTTTATCTGTCTTAGAACAAGCTCCAGTCTAACTGGTTGGCTTCATGCAATGACTGCTACAATGAATATTTCCAAGGAAGAACTAGTCAATGAGTCTGTGATTATTTTGGTATCTCATGAGCCAAAGAACTCTTACAACACATGTACTGAACACACCAGCAACAATGTACAAGCTGTCTCCCTCGGTGCCTTCAGTGATGATGTCATCGCCAGGAGAGCAGTCCTGCACTTTCATCAGCTCCACCATCATGTTAATCTGCTCCTCATCCAGACGGCTGAGAAAGTCACTCTTAGCAATAGCGTTGATGATCTGAGCGGTCTCGCTGCGAAAGACAAACAAACACAAATAGTTTAAACATTCTGACAATGAAAGAATAAAAGAAACCAGAGCTATATTAATACATGATACGATCAGAGACTGCTGGGTTAGTAAATACACTCAGTTATTTACTGACTGGTGAATGCAGCTCTGAAGATTCTGGATTAAGACAGATGTAAAAAGTAACCTGGGAGATTTTTTGACACTGCTGGTGGTGATCTCCAGATCTTCTGGGACGGGCTCCGGGGCAACAACAGCCGCCCGACTCTGTCTGACTTCAGACACGTCATCACTGTTCTGCTGAGATGAATAATCTGACAAATAATTACTACAACTGAGTCTATATGTACCATTTATAAATACCACTAAACCATATTCATTATTAGCACTATAGGCCCGTTATGCTAGTGTGTCATATTTATGTAATATTTATAATGATTATTTTGTCTTTTTATTGCACTTGAACAGATTTATTGAACTTTCACATTAGCCAAAATCAACATGGTGCAATAACTATATTAATAATGCAGCATAAAATAAAGAAGAACTGTTTCTCCACTTGTATTTTAAATGGTTTTCATTGCTTTTGATCTTTTGATAATTAAGAGGTTCTTGTACTATGAAAAGCTCCTGTAAGATACAGTTTCAGAACTCAAAACTGAGTTCTCTGATGAGGAGAGAGATTACTACACTTCATGGATACTTTTACTGTAGTTGTTATTTAACTAACAATAAGAAGGGAACTAGCTAAGAAATAAATAACTTCTGAAAGAAGAAAGAATAACTGAACTTTTTAACAATGTGGACGATTGCGTCAGCAAGAATTATAATGTTTGTTCTGTGTTATATGTTTGTTCAGAGGGAATGTATTGAGTAAGGCACAGAACAGACATGCTGCTGTGTAAATGTGGACAGTTATTTTCAAATCTGTCTTCATCTGGCCGACATTAGAAGACATCTGAAGCTCAGAGTGAGATATTTTGACAGCTTTATTTTCAATAAATGCACTAAATTTAAAAAGTCCATCAGGCTCCTTTATCTCAAAAGATCAAAGAAAACTCGTCTCTTTCTAATATGATGCTTTAAACAATGAATTAGCACAAATATGTAAACCCTGTTTGTGGCGCATGATGCTGGATTCAAGCCCTCTCGCAACCCTGCAGCGGGTTTGAAGAATAAATGGATAAAGGTTGAACTGTCTCACCAAACTCTTGTAAATGGCCCTGCAGCTTTTTTATATGTTTCTCCTTCAGCTCCAGCTGTCTCTCTGTAATGAGAAAAGAATATTTAACTGAAGACACCTTAAAAAATGAACAAAAACAATCATTGAAAGTTCAGGATTTTACGGAGCTCCTAAGAGAACAAAACTGATGTTCTCATGAGATTTTTTCTTCATCATCATGTCATCTCAGTTGCATCACTCATCTGTCATGATATTCAAGAATCTGTGGTTGTGCTCTTACTCAGGTCCAGGTTCTGGTTCTGAAGCTCCTTGTTGAGCTGGCACTGTTTCTCCAACATCTGTTGGATTTCTTTAAGCTGGGCTTCCATTGATTCAAGATTCAACACTGACAACAACAAAACAATGTAGTAGTTCAGCTGTAACTGTGAAGTATGTGTAAAGCAGATCTACATACTGATTACTACAAACACAATATGAGCTAACTGAAACTATTGCTCCAGGACATACACCAACCATTTACTACAAGCATAAATTCTTATAAACCAATTGCAAACGTGATGAAATAAACACAAGATTAGTACCCCATGTGCAGATGTGATTTTAATAGCTATGTGCTTAACATTTACTTATAAAGTAGCTTGCCCTGTTAAATATGTTAACACATGATGACAAAATGCCATATCTTTATGCCTTCACATATACTTGCCCCCTCGCTTTTCATATCAGAACGTTCCTGTCTGAACAGCTAAAATAAGCTGCAAACTGGACCAGATTTCAGGCTTCTTGTGAAGTATCTGCCTGTGGGAGTCTGTTACGATGTAAACCACAAACTCCTTCCATTCACATGTATGCATGTATTTCATCTGTCTCTGTTCCTGTGAGCAACAGTGAGTGTAACAGCAGCTGTAGCCTGTGTTTACCTCTCAAGGAAATGATTACCTGCTCTTATTACCCTTTGTGCCGAGCGCTTTATGACTGAAACTGAAGCTTTGATACTGGCTGCTACTGCTTGCTGAAAGAAGTTGATTTGGACACAGAAGAGTGTTTCCTACCTGAGCAGGTATGAGAAGGTCTTTAAAGACGTTTTCTCTGTTCCGTCATGAGTTTATAGTCAGATGAATTGCTTAGAAGATAAAGGGCCTCTTCAGGTGTCCTACAAACACAGCAATGTAGAGACATTGTTCATCTGTACAAACTACTTTTAATCTTTACTAAGTAGAATGAAATCACAATTATTTCTTATTTAAACCCACCTGAGTGCTCTACACTCTGTCTCCTAGCTAAGAGTGTTCTTGGGAAAAGATGTCGGCTTGATGGACACGAATCATTAACATGAAGCTCCGCCCCTTTCCACAGGTAAACGGGAAAGGTGGGAGATGCTAAAACATCATTCTTACACAAACCTGCAGAACTGCAGCAGACTGTGAATGAATGCCAACAGCCGCATACACACAAACTCTACAACATGTTACAGAAAATCCCAGTCACAGCATCACAACTCTACAGTAACACACCAGGTGACACACAGACAACATAACAGGCATCTTAAGAAGTTGAAAGGGGTGGAGAGAGGTGAGCTGGAGTCACTGATTTATTGAGACTTTACTGCCAGCCTGTGCTAAGAGTTAATAATTAATACCTGTTATATCACATCCAAATGAATGCACTCAATAAATCTCTTACACTTACAGCTTTACCACCTGCATACATTGAAAGGGAATACATCAAAATATATAATAGCAATATTCCGATATTAATAAACATAAAAATATGATATTGTACATGTTATGTTATTGATGTTATGTTAATAATATCTTTAAAAATATTGATATTTGTTTTATTTGCACACCAGGTTAATTCATTTGCAATGATACTATCTTGTTTTTTGTATTTGTTATTAGAATAACTGTATATTAAAGTACAGTAGACTGTCAGAGGCCCACATGAAGCTTTTATCTGCCAGACCTGTTTCAACATCTGCATCCCTTCATTTCTGTGACATACAACACAGAAAACTTTCATTCCTGAGATGAGATGTGCAGTCAGTTCAGACAGATGTCATAAAGCAGGTTACTGAAATGTCAGTCTCTGATCAGCTGATGAGTTAAATCGAGCGTCAGATGAGGGAATCCTGAAGTATGACGTCAGAGGGCAACCCCAGCGTCACCGCACAGCGCTGCACGAGCCACAAAACCAAAACAAACAGCTGCAAACCTCATAAAACACCGTAAAATGAAGCAAAGAATAGCAAAATATGTCTGTTCAGATGTCATGTTCGCTCTTGACATCAGTGTCGAGGGGAAAAGTGCCATTTACTCTTTGTAGAAACGCTGCTTACATGTTCACGGGAGTAAGAAATGAATATATATATATTTACACACTGAATGTAAATGCAAACTGTGTTTGATTGTATTTGTGCACATACTGGCGCTGATGACGCGGGATTCAGCGTTTGATCAGAAATCTTTACATGTTTCTCTGGTTCATCAACACCTGCTGGTGAGGAGAGACACTTTACATCTGCAAAAGCCTAAATAAACTGTGTAACATACAAGCAGAAATGCAGCTGTCTCAAGTAACATGAAGAAACAACAGGTCAGACAGAAACGTATATGTTATCTCTCTTCGCTGTTACTGTTTGATGTAAGCAGTTTGTGGAGAAGTTTTCATCAATCGCAGCAGAGACAAGCCGCCATTTTCATCTGCACACAGACCTGCAGACAGTGAGTCCTGCCGCTGACACTTCTACTGTAACGCCTGAAAGATCAGCTTTACACGTGTAAACACGAGTGCCACACGTTTGTTTCTGCTGCTTGCTTTTAATAAATGCTTTTATTTGTAAGGACTGTAAATGTTATTTATTTTAATGTTTTATATTTTGCTAAAGGCAACAAGAGCTACGGATAAATAATAGTTAATGTAAAAATCTATTTAGTAATCTATATAGTATTACACCACTTACAGTAAAACCTAATGAATTTATCTTAGGTTTTGTCCCTTTCTTCCTTGTATACTTGCAGATATGAAAATAAGAGACAGAGCTGGAGGGGGGCAATGGGTGAGTTTAACAGATTTAGTGTCATTTATGTCAGATAATGTGTTTAGTACTGTAATCCTCTCATCTCTTACTGCTTCCTCTTGTTTTCTTCCCTCATCTTCCTCTCTGACTCCTGTAAGTGTTTCTTCTCTGTATTGCTCTGTACAGATTAGAGTTAATTCCAGTGTTTGTGTGCCTGTTGTTTCAGACACCAGACAGTTAATTAACTCAACAGACACCAAACCTACCCGGACATGAACGTCTGATACTGATGTACTGTTTGTGTCTGAATATTTGAGTGTAAATTGGTCATTCTCAGGACACAGGTTAAATTGTG
>JAZGTK010011265.1:0-15741 GCA_036877625.1 Ambastaia sidthimunki | reverse complement strand
AGAGAGAGACACAGAGAATGAACAAAATCAAAAAACTATTTAGATATAAAAGCAGATCAATTTCAACAGATCTTCATTAAAATTACAGATATGTACCATCACAAATTCTAAACCTCAAAATGATCACAATTATACAATTTAAAGCAACGTGACCCCAAAATGATGTACAATCAGGAAAACTGCATTAAGTATCAGAATCCAACAGAGTTAGTAAAGTGTTAAAGAACACAAGATCAATATGAAACATAAATCATTAGAAAACATTATCTTAAAGGTACAGTAGAAAAATCAACATTTCATTCTGAATAGTAAAAAATGGCTACAAAAACCTAAGAAACCATTAAAGTACACATCAGACAAAAATCACAATATTATCCTATCAGAATTGTGATGATAACAACAGAAATGTGATTGGAAGTCATCACTGAAACGGACCGATTTGTTTGCAGAGAGTGTATGCGAGGTGGCGCGCTCCGCTCAGCAGCAGTCTGAGAACCGTGTCTCGCGTCTGCGCATCTCCTCTGGACAGCTGCAGCAGGATGTTGGCTGCGTCCTCCAGACCTTCCTCTGAACACGAGTGAGAGGTCAACACCTGCACACAAATCACAGGGGTTACTAATCTCAGACTTAACACAACAGCAGACATGAAGCAGTGTGTGAGTGTGTGTGTAAGTGTGTGTGTGTGTGTGTGTGTGTGTGTGTGTGTGTAGGTTAAATACCTCGACAGAGAGCTGCAGCTGATTCTCTGTTAGTCCAGCAGAGGCCAGTTTGGTTTCATTGTCTGTGCCGCTCACTGCTGGCTTCTGTTTTCCTGCTAAAATAGTGAGATGTAAGAAAATATATCTACTGTATTCACAAAACAATCAGATTAAGCAGCATATTATTCCGTTTTTTTTATCTCTCTAGAATACTTGATTCTGATACTTGAATGTAAATGCAGTTACATTATTTTTAATGAAGTGACTCCACGTTGATCCACCTGCCTGGCTGTATTTTTTAAACCACTGTTAAGATTCTGTAAGAAAAAATGGCTCACCGGCAATACTGCTTGATGTGTTGGTGCTGCCTGGCACAGCAGCTGCTGTAGTGACTAGCTGAGAGGGTGTGAGGACCACGTGGCTCTGGGTTGGGCCCGCACCAGATGTTGCAGAGATGGCCGCTGACCCAACCGTGGCTTGGGCGGGAGGAGCAGATGGGGTGGCAGTCGGGACCTGAGGCACAGGGTGGCTGGCTGGAACCTCCGTGGCCTTGTTGTCAGGCAGAGCGATGGAGATGAGAGAAAGCAAGCGGAGCAGTTTCTCAGTGAGAAGCGAGCTACGGTGGATCACCGGGTGGGACAGCATGTTCATCAGCTGGCCCAGGGGAGATGCCTCGAGACTGAACAGCGCCCCCTCAGTCTCACCGGCACCCCCTAGAGGAACAGTCTTCATGGAGGCCTTGCCCTTACGGCTCACATTCATGTTGTCCAGCTTCACCAGAAGATCCCAGAAGTCAGTGGAGATGCCCAAGGACTGCAGCAAGCCCGAGCTGGAGCTCAGGGAATTGTGGGTAGTACAGGGATTGCTGGGGGTGGCTGAGGCATTGCTCTGGCTGGTGGCACCAGACCGACAGCTTCCGCTTGCAGCTGGAGTCGAGCTGGCACCCAGACGAGAGTCCAACTCAGACAAGGAGGACGACGGGTCCTTACAGCGCTGCTGGGTAAAGTGACTGGGAAACACCTACAAGAAATGAATAGAGTTAATGTAGATGGCGACACACAAATAACTTCAGCAAATAAACCATCATTGCACAGCCAGTGAAAGACTGGCTTTGGACTTTTAGCTTAAGGGATGTTCTTGTACCTTGGCCAGTTGAATGAGAGTGTCCAGTACATGTCGACAGACAACAGGAGCTGCCTGCGGGTGGATGTGAACCGTTGACCCGCCTCCTCCACCAGAACAGGCCACTCCCCCTCCCGAGACTCCACCCCCAAGCCCTCCTGATCCCATGCCCCCTCCTGTGGAATGCCTCTCCGTGTGTTTCCTGCCCGATGCTCGCTGAATCTGAAAGATGTTGGTCCTGCATCCCAGAGCCGCGTCCATGGATACAGACAGCCAGGAGAGCTGACTGGAACTACGCGATTCCACTCTGTTCAACAGCTCCAGAGAGGAAGATGAGGATGACGAAGAGGCTACAGCAGCCTGCGGGGATGAGGAAGAGCCTTTGTTTCCACTGGAAGAACCCTGGCCTAGCGAGCGCTTGCCTCTGGGGTCTTCTAGCCGGGTGGTCTCCAGGCAGAGTTCGCTCTCGCTGCTGCGCTGCAGGATGGACAGAAGACTGCGGATGACCCAGCCACGCGTCTGGGAATGATAGCACAGGTTACGCAGCACTCTGTGCAGACGGCTGGTGTTCAGCTTGGGCTCGTCCACAAACAGCAGCACTAGTAGACAGGACAAAGCCTCATGGTCCAGCAGGAGACGCCCCCGTAGACGCAGAAGTGAATCCACATTAGAACTAGAAGGGCTAGATTCAGCAACAAACAAAAGTTATTTCAGAAACTGAAATAACTGAAATAACATCCAACAAGCATAACACTGCATATAAGCAATTAAAAATCTTAAAGGTGCAGTAGACAATTTTTCTGTAAATATTTTTGTTATGGTGGTTGAAAGTCTCTTTGCATCCTGGTAGTAAACACAAGTGGTCTAAATATATTCATATAAGTATTATTTTCCGTAAAAGTACAGGGCCATAAATTGTTCATCCAATTATTGCAGTCGGTCCAAATATAATGATAGGATGTCCTGTGTGTCTTTCAAACACTGTATGTGTTCTTGTGTTTTTATAGAGGCGTGGCTTTGGAGAGCGTTCTGAAGGGAGCAATCTTATGCTTTCAAAGCTAGCTTGCTATTGCAATTTCAAATTGCGTCGTTATTCTGGCTCTGTCCTTAAACTCACCGACTGTGGTTAGCGCTCGCTCCCATCTGAATCGGCCCTCCTCTCTGCACCGCCAGTCGGGTGTACTGGACCCCGCGGTTGCTGCCCAGTCGGCTGGTGAAGGCGGGCGAGCGCAGGATGGCAGACAGCGCCGAAGAGGAGTTGTGACCGAACAACCTCTCGTGCATCAGCTGCCTCTGCCTGGCTTCCTGTTCCCGGCGCAGTGCTGCGGCTTCTGCTGCGATGTCTGGGGGCATGACCGCCAACACGCTGTCCTCCATGTCCTCCAGCACGGAGCGCCGCAGCTCAGACGGCAGCGTCTGGATGAAGGTGACGGGGTCCAGAGGCTGATCGCCCTGCGTGGGCTGCTGGGATACCTCACGACGCTGCTGTTCTGCGCGCTGCTGTGCCAAGACCTGGTGATACAAAAAAAAACATTACATGCAACAGCGCATGTCTTACAGTCCTGAACTTAAAGCCACAAAACTTGTTTGGGGATCTGTTTAAAAATTACATTTCTCAATTTACTTACTCTCATACAGACTTTTTCTTCAACCAAGTATTATATTATAGTTACTGATGTGATCACTGATCGCTAAATACGCTCAAAACTTTCATTGTTTTCTCACAAACGTTTAAAATAAAAGGTGAGCAAACTGAGGTAATTTATTTTGGGTGAACTGTCCCTTTAAAAATCTCTCTGCAAAAGGAAAAGACGAGCGCAGCCGATCACTCATACCTCCTCCTGAATGGCAGGCGGCAAAGCAGCCAGGAACTCCGGGCTGACCTCCGTCACCCCCGGCCCTCCACTCAGCACAGATGTAGCTGTAGATGCAAGCGTGGAGGCCACAGGAGGGCGAGAGGGGGGTCTGATGCCGAGCTGGTTCTGAAGCACCTCCCGACGGATGTCCTCTGGCAGTGCAGCCAAGAAAGAAGGGTCCACACCTTCTGGCAGACTGATGCCTGTAACACACACAATGCAATTCAACGTCTGTGCTGCAGTGTGAATAGAAACAGCTCTATATACATACAGAGTAAAGACACAGACCTGCCAGAGGGTCGTCCTCATCATTGCTGGTGGATGGGAGGGGCTCCTCTTGGATGGCCTGTGATTGGCTATCGGCACTGTCACTCCGAGGCATGGTCTCACCCGGAGAGGAAACAGAGGTTGAGCTGAAAACAACCATGATAGGGTAAGATAATATAGTAAGTGTTTTTTTCTTACTTTTGTTACACAACCTGTTTGTTGTTCCAGGCAATTACTGTGCTGTAACTGCTCACCCTGTTTCCGCATCCGTCTGCCTGTCGGTGAGTCCACTGTCACCACTTCCTGACAGTTCCTGAGACATGTGATTGGGCGGAGCCGAGTTGGCGGCTGGTTCCTCCTGCGTTCCTGAGGCGGGGCTGCTCGTATCCATGGGTGAACCCTCAAGCTGAGACACACCCACTGGCACAGGCTCTGAGCTCTCAGCTATATCAGGACTGAGAGAAGCTGACACAGCGGAAACAGGGAAACTTTTGTTACTATAAACGCAACCTGGTAGACACTTCTTATTCAAAGCAATAGGTTAAAATATATCACATGCAATAGTTGCATGTAGAATGCAGTGGGATTTTAAAACTCTTGATAAAGATTCCGTCTCTACAAAAGATAAAACGTTTGTAGAAACTGAATTTTTTGTACATACTAACATGGAATCCACTTACATGTTAATGGAACTCCACTTAAAGGGACAGCTCACTCAAAATGAAAATCAGACACGCACATAACTTTGTGTAAATGATTTTTTGGTGAACTATCCCTTTAACCACAGTGTGTAAATTGTGATTTTACAGCACTTGAAGTTAATCTACCTTCCCGGACTGCATCCAACGCTCCGCCTCCTGCTCTCTCACCAATAGTGGGTGCAGGTGACATCTCCATCTGAGATGCTTCTGACTCACAATTCGGCCTATCAGGAGCAGAGAGCTGGGGAAGCCCCGCCCCCACCAAGGCTCCATGAGAATCTGGACTGGAGTCAGCCAGCAGCAGCTCTGTGATTGGCTGGTTCACCTGCTGACTGATGGCCGTCTCCAGGGACACGAGGGCCTGTTCGTGGGGGGTGGTTGGGGTGACTTCTCCTGAAGGGGGTGCTGTGAGGAAACCCTCAGAGGTGCGAGGAGGGTCCAGACAGGAGGTCGCCACGCTCTGGGCTTGTTCTCCTTCTGACCAGATAAAAAAGCAGCAGAAAAGTTAGTGGAACGAACTTTATTACATCATTATGATAAAAGTTATTAATGTGACTGCAGTTCTATTTTAGGATGAAATAAAACACAGGCTGTATGCGTGATAAAGGGTCTGCAGTGAGGAAGGCAGTAAATTGTATAGTTATCTCCTTCGAGGGCCACACTTTACTTCACCCCAACAACAACACAACTTACTACCTCACCACAACACAGCCACTGTGTCATCCAACCAGACAATTACAGCCATGGGCAAAACAATTACCTGACTGGATACGTAATATTGACAGTAACGTGATCAATGAAATTCATTTACATTGAACCGTTTTTCTCATACATTTATTTTTCATAACATGCAGTTACCTAGCAACAATTCATTGATTAAGCAATTGATTGTTGCCTAGCAGCAGTTGCCGCAGTGATGGAGGAAGGAGAGCATCCAGTTGTCGAGCGGTTACCGTGGGAAAGACAGTAGACTGTATAGTTATCTCCCAGATCTGGTGTGATCCTAAAACTATACAAACTACTACCTCACCCCACAGCCCGCAGAAGAACTCGCCCAGAACCCGGTTCTTCAATTAACACACATTCCGAACAGCATTTGAAGTCGAACCCACAACCTTTTGCACTGTTAAAGCAAAGCTCTACCAGTTGAGCTACAGGAACTGATAAACACCGATATAAAAAAGACACAATTCTCTACCTGCTGTGTTTCCACCAGCACCATTGACTGTTCCAACCACAGAACCCTGTGGGAAATAAATCACATTACATGAATCAATTTAATACTGCTTGAATCCAGTTCAGTCTGTAATGTCTTCTTGCTCATTCTCTCTCTTACCTGCAGACTCTGTTCCCGGCTCTCCTCGCCTGCTGTCGCACTCTCGTTCTGTTTGGCTGTCTCCTCTTCTTCTGCCAGCTGTCTCCTTCTCTTCTCCCTGCGTTCTTCAAGCTCCTCGTCACGCAAGCTCTCCAGGTGCTGCAGGGTGGGCACCTTTACCACTGAGAGACCAGAACACACGTCATGAGTCTCTAAAGCACACTGGTGTGGTAATGCATTCATTCTGAGGTGGCCTCACCTGCCACGCAGTCATGCATGCTCTCGGCATCCAGAACTTTACACTCATCAGTCCATCTGGTTAAGGCGGTCGGTATACTGGAGAGGGTGCCTGCAGAACAGACGGGTTTAGCCGGAGCATCTGTGAGTGTTAGCGAAAGGCAGCGTGTCTGTGAGACTCACCGGCTTGTCCTCCGGTGCTGCTCTGCTCGTGAAAGAAGTCGTCCAGTAGCTCGTCATCCGAGCGGGCGATGATGTGAACGTCCTCGTTACCCACCAGCAGACGGGCGCGGCCACGCGACTGCAGCGGAAGAGAGCTGGACAGCTGGAGGATATCGGCCGCAGCACTGGGACCCAATAATCTAAGACACAAACACACAACAAAAGTATTTACAAAACTGCAGGGTGCAATTTCTGCACCAAGTAGTACTTACTAAGTGGTCTAAATATATTTCTATAGATTTATATCTTCTGTGTAAGGCTCAGGACCATAAAACATTCGTCCAATCATGACAAAATGTCCTACTTGCCTGTCAAACTATGTATTTGCATCATGTTTATGTGTTTTGGAGGAGGCGTGGTTTTGAAAGAGGCGTGGTTTTGGAGGTGTGGTTTTGGAGGAGGCGTGGTTTAGAGAGCACTGAAGGAGGAAAGGATCTTATGCTTGCTATTGCTACCCTACTTATAAACAGTACAATGCCACAAAGCCAGAGTTTCCACACTTTTAGAGCAAATCAACCTACAATAGTTTTTTCTCTGCACATTAAACTGCGTCTCTGCACATTTTCCTACAAGAGCCTTCTTTCACCTCAACGTCATGCCTCTAAAAAACTGAAGGAAAACTCATTTATCACAGACACCTCACCTCTGCAGGATGAGTGGAGGGTTGGGCTGGCGGTTTCCAGGGTAATGGACGTGAATCGTGTGTCCTGTGTTGGCTGTGAGCTGACGGAGAGAGCGCTGGCTCCGCCCCATACCCTGAGCCAATCTGCTGCTGGCGCTAGAGCCGCCCAGATTCAAAGAGCCGTGATCAGCATGTCGCACCATCAGAGGGTGAGAACTGGGGATGTTTCCTGGTGTAGGAGGGATGTCAGCTGATGTGTACGAAGACAAAAAGAAACGGGACACATTTAACTCAACAAAACATCACAAAATCCTATAGCAAAAATCTTGGAACTACTTTGGACTGTTTTCTTCATGTAAACTTCTGTGTCATAGTGGATAATCAATAATATTTTGGGTTTCGTTGTAGATTTTCGTGAAAGAAAAGTGCTCACCTGATGTAGAGAACATGTTATCAAACTCTATAATGAGGTCATCGTCTCTGTCGAACCTCTCAAAACGGATGTGTGGGGCGGCATTGATGTCAGGAAAATCTTCATCCAGCTCCATCTCTGAGCCCTCATCGTCATCATCCTCATCTCCCTCTTCATCATCCTGGAGATAAAGAAAATAACAGCACGGATCACTTGCAGTATATGGGACGGGTGGAGATGCCTCTCTCTACTTATGATTTATTAACAGCTATTACCTGATCTTCCTCTTCTTCTTCTTCCTCCTCTTCTTCCTCATCCTGACTGTCCTCATCCTCGTTGCTGCCGCTGGAGTCTTCCTCCTGCGTGTGCTCCTCATCCTCAGGCTCTAGGATGTTCATGGAGTCTAGATCAGCAAAGAGACAAAATGAACACAGGACACCTTCAACACATACTTTTCAACTAATACCAGCAAGAGGATCTGAGACACATTACCATGTTTCAAAACATCTCATCTTCTAAAGTTAAATGACTTTTTCTAGCTCAGTTATGAAGACACATATGAAGACACATAGTTCTGTGTGATCAGAGATGAGGTTTGACTTACCTTCTCTGTTGGCCTGCAGTGTTGAGGCTTGACTCATGTTAGAAGGAGCTTCATCCATCAGCACGTCCTCTTGAGACTCATCTTCTCCAGAACGTCCCACTGAGTTACAATAAAACCATTTAGAAACACGCATCCGACATTGTATTGCTTTGCTTTCATCTCTGACCACCAATCAAACCTCAAATCAAACCACTCACCGATGATGGTGCTGTTGACAGTCCTTGCGTCTCTCTCCAAAAGTTCATCGATCAAGTCCACCAACTCGTTCTCCACCTACACGTGTGCATATGTGAATAACACTGGTGAGAGGGGAGGATTTTTAGCTATGAAGAAAACAGCTGCAAACACCTTCTGTGTTTCTGACCTGCATGGCCTGAGTGCTCAGCACCTCGGGCTGTCCGGCGATCACCACCGTGTCTCCTTCAGCCTCTCCGTCCATCAGGTCTCCATCTGTGGCTTGACTGCGGTCACGGTTTTCTACCGGCTCTGTTTCGCCCGACTCTCCTGCAGACGGTATCAGTCAATACACACGCGACATTCTGTTTTCCTAGCGTTAAATGCTTAGCGACTTTTGGGCAGAGTGTTACCTTGATCCTGGGTGTTGCTGTTACTGTCCCTGGCTGTGCCGACAGTGTCCTGCTCTGGCTTGTTCTTGCTGGATCCCCCTTTTCCCCCAAAAAGGCTGCTGGGCTGGTTCACAATTCGTGACAGAGTTTCCAAAGGCTTAAGAGCTGCGTTTACCGTGTTCGCCATGTTGGGACTGCGGGACACAGAGAGCAGTAATGAGACGCAATATTTATGTTGGGGACTAGGGCTAATATCAGATTTTTATTACGCGATCATCATAGCTAAAAGAATTCATGCTAACAATATAATTAAGATATCAATGATTTTTTTTTTTTAAATAGCTACATGAATAATGCTATCAGTCAGATTAAAATTTAGACCTGAAATCTGTAATTTAGTAGTTTGGGGAGATGGGGAGACAGGGTGAGGGGTTACCTGGACAGATCGAGGCTGTGAGGCACACGGGCAAGGTCGTTGACCAGACCTTTCTTCAGGAAGAGACGGATGATGTTATTCATGCCGTTGTGCTGGGTCTTGGCTGTGGCCGTGCTGTAGAAGCTGGAGGTGGAGGGACACGATTCCATGATGGTGCTAATGATGCACATGACGGCCTGCAGGCTGCACGGAGAAATAAACGATCACTTCCAATTTCATTTCTATACTCATGAGTGTAAGTGTGATTTATTATACAGACCGGGCGTGTTTCTCGGTGCCCTCTGCCATGCCCAGGGCTCGACTCAGAGCAGATTTGACCTCATTGACGAGAGCGGCCTGAGCATCAGTGCCGGTGCCAGCCGCAGCGAGACTGGCCAGAAACAAACGTGCAAGCGCTGGGGTGTCCTTATCCTCAGAGTTCTGCGTGTGTGGAAGCAAGTGATCTAAAACAAATGCCAGCACACTGCAGTCCTGCAAACACAGAGTCAAACATGTTACAATGCGCTGGAAACAACTTCACAAATACAAAACTGATGCAAATGTTACAAATAAAAAAAAAAGAAAAAAAAAAAAAAGTAATTTTCCTGGCATTTCAAACATTACACTATAAATACACTCTATTCAGAAAGTAATTTAGAAAGATGCCGCAGAAAACAGCTCTGGTGGAGCATGATATGTCCCACCTCTTTAATAAGCTCAGATTGGCCGGCTGTGTAGCTGTAGGAGGTGATGAGTGTGGCAATGCCGACATAAGAGCGCACAAGCTCAGCCAGCAGCCTCAAGATGGTCGAGGTGGGCATCAGGGGCTTGCTGGCCTTGGCTTTAGCCGCTTTACTCTCCTCTGAAGAAGCTCCTTTATCTCCCTCTTGCTCCTTTTTCTCCTCACGCATTTCTTCAGGTGTGGAGGCTGCTGGGACAATGAGACCAAAACGAGAGAAAGAAATACAAGGGCAAGTTACAGCAGCAAAACTGAGAAGAACAAGTTCACAGAGACATGAAAGGATCTACAACCTTAACTCTGTGTAAGTGTGTGTGTGTGTGTGTGTGTGTGTGTGTGTATCACACCTTCTCCTTGAGGAGTTCCAGACTGAGAAGATTCTGCAACAGCTCCATCTGCAGCAAACACTTGAGTCTGATGGAGTTTAATTAACAACCTGTTAATGCCAGTCTCCTGCCTCACAGTCTGTTATAACTAGCAGACATTTGAGGGTTATTTCACCACTGACAACATGGACTTTCAATAAAACTTAGCTGTCTAAGTAGCTATATGTGTGTGTGTATGTTACACAACCTCTAAACAAACATCATGTTACACACACAGTTGTAACTTACGTTAATGTGGAAGGCAGACTGAGAGTCAAAGTCACTGCCCTGTCTGGTGAGTCTGTACTGCTGGTAAACATCATCACCAACATCCTGCAGAATCTGACACAGATCTGGACCTCCCGGTACTGCTGGCCGCTCCTCTCCTCTCTCTGCTACACACACACAGAAACACACAGACACACACAAACAGAGACACACAGACACACAAATGAAAGAAAGACCACAAGCATTGAGTGAAAGCTGAGAAATAATCACTCATATATTCTGTTTCTGACAGTTAATTGCATCTCTTACCCTCCTCTGGTGCATGATACGCTGCTAAAGCATTCAGCATGTCACAGATGACTTCTTTAATGGTCTCTGGTATGGAGGGCAGTGAGGACAGCTTCAGTGGTGTGGTCTTCACCAGCTGGACAGCATTTGGACCCTTTATTCTGAAGTTCTCAAACTCATCATCTGAAGCTAGTTATGAAGACAGAATGTTATTAAAACGCTACAGGATCATTTGTGGGTGATATGTGACCTAGGATTTTTATGTCATACCGGTTCCTGCACCTCTTGGGGCGGGTAACGCAATACGGATGCAGCTTTTAGCGGTTTCTGTAAAACACTCTGGGTTGCGACAGGCGGCTGGACCGAGGACACGCAAGATGTAGTTGATCTCTCTCGAACCCAAACTACCCGACACCACACCTGAGGTGGTACTTCCTGCTCCACTGGTGACGGCGGACCGCACCACCTGAGAAAAGAGGAGAAAGATGGAGAAAATGAGATAACGGGCACCATGAAGACTTCAGATTAGATTTAGACAGATTCAGGAAAGTAAAATCACGGCACCTTCTCCATAGTGTGCCGCAGCGTGGCCGGATCTTCTATGATGTGGCGAAACAGAAGCGTGACCAGCGGCGTGAAGCCGTTGAACCCGGAACTCTGCTTGAGGTTCAGAATCATGCGAGTGCTCTTCAGCTCGGCGAACATCATGGCGTAATGATGCGTGCGCGTGAGCCGCAGGCAGTGACGCAAGGTGGCGTGTAAAGTATCGGGGTCTACGGGAACACTTATCATGCTGACGCAGGCTCGGATCAGAACCGTGATCATGTCCTCTGTCAAACCCTGCACCACGATACCGCTGGGGGAGTCCTGAACGGAGGCCGGAGCCGTTGAGCTCGAGTCTTTCTGCTCCAGCTCCTCTCTAGGAGGCGCCATTTCCACAGCCACAGATGTGCAAACTTAAAAACCAAAGAAGAACAACCGATTTATTATTTAACTTTCAGCAGAAACAAACACAAAAGACAGGCACAAAACTCTTATTTTTGTGCATTTTCTCTATTTTGTTAGTCATATCAGTGGTTTTACTTTACAGGCTGCGCATCGTGGGGGCTGCCATGTTGTGATCACATGACCAGCCAAACCACCTGTTATTAAAAGTCTGCCAAATTAATCTACTATGGGAAACAGGCAATTTCTACTATGACACTGGTAACCAAAAACAGCTTTTAAGAGTTGCTGCATCTATGCAACAGATCTTAGCTGGAAACAGACACACTGTTCTTACCCGTGTCTGTCTGCGTCTCCTCAGTCTTGGCTCTCTGTTCTTCCTCTGTCTCTGTATCCGTAACGCTTCCAGCTTTAGAGGCTTTCGGCAGGCGTGGAACTCTCTGCACGGTTAACATCACCGGCCGTCTGTTTCCAGTCTCCTCGTTCACCTGCAGCAAACAGACAGAGCGATAGCTGTTACACACAAGGGAAGCTGTGTGCATAAATACACAGCAATAATTCAATGTGAATGCTTTACACACTCTTTCACAACAATTTCCCACATCATTCCTGCATCCTAAAACAATAAGATTAAAGTTTAATAAAGCTTAAAGCAGAACATACAGACACTCACAAGTCATGCATTATTTATGACTGATTGCTTTTGAGAAAACATGCATAACCCCCAAGTAACGTGACTGATAGTAAAGTAACTGAGAGATTATTTGAAGGGCAGAATTGTGGTTTTCAGAGGATGAAAAATGAGGCAACACAGCTCACTGTTGTTATTAACCTCATGATGTCCATCTGATGGAGGGCATGTGCTGTATCTGTTACCTGCACCATAGTGTTGAACTGGACCGTGTATCTCCTGCGGCCTGCAGTGAAGCGGACGCTGGTCTCTCCTGCCCTCCAGGCTGAATCTATAGTGCCGTTGTTACTGGCGCTGTAGCTGCACCAGCGACCCGATCGGTCATCAAACCAACGCCAGTTATTCCCATTGGGCTGCAGGTACTAGAATGACAGTGTTAATGTAACGCTGGTATCAGCAAGAGGAACGTTTATGAACCATGTCCAGATCTGATCAGACAGCAGATCATTTCCAACACCAACCTTGTTCATCTGAGCTCTCCGTTTGGAGGAAACGGCCATTTTCTCATAGAAGTCAATTAGCAGAAGGACAGGGGTGATCCATCTACACATTAAACCTTCTGTTAATGACATATCATGGAAACTGAATTTTATACACAGTTAGAATTTACTCCAGTGCTCCTCTAATATTCACATCACAAAGCACCATCCACACAGCCCTCGTGAACTGAACTGATAAAAATGCCTTCAGCACATTAACATGTAACCCATCTGTGTTAAACCGGTACACGGATGGACAGTCAATCAATAACAGTTTAGAGTCGGCTAATGAGGCAGCTTTAAAACACTACCAAGGCTGTAAAAAATCGTAAACCGGAAGAATTAAATTCTATTCTAGACTATTTGTGGTGCAAGATAAAATACTATATATGATACAGGCCCACATACGTCATAATTCCACTCTTAACAAACGGCTCTCAAGTTTCTCAGGTCAGCAGAGCCGTGTGTTTTAACATCTCAGTTACTGATCCGTCATGCAGACAGCAAAGGACAGCGACTCACTTGGGTGTCTGGATGTCCTTTTGCTCTTTGGCAGCCTGCAGGCAGGGCTGCACCACCTCCAGCAGTTTAATCAGCACCGTCAGCACGCCGCTGTTCTCCACCACCCGCGCGCATGACAGTTTCAGCTCCTGCGACACAGCGCAACAAACATCAGACTGTTTTATAATGCGTGCTGAAGCAGGACGAAACATGCAGTGGGTTTAAGAACGGTGTTATATATAAACAGTGATGAAGACAGCGCACCTCAAACAGCAGCGTGAGCAGGAGGACGCGAGTGGCCAGGCTGGAGGCCTGAGGGAGGGTGGCCATCTGTCTCGTCCACTCAGACACGGTCTTTGTGTCGCTGGTGGTGAGCGGCACGGCAGCCTTTATTAACACGTCAGCGGCCTCCCAGACCTGTGTAAACAAACACACACACACACACACACACACAGGTGAGGACAGGATATGAAGGCTAAGTGCGATTACAACTTTCTAGTCCAGTCCACATCGGTACTGACCTGATTGACCACCTGTCTGAGGATGAGGTCTCTGTATTCAGGGCCGTTTCTTTTAACGGCGGTCATGAGCAGGTCACACAGGCGGTAGACCGTGTCTGGCAGCTCATCCAGCAGGTGGAAGCAGCCGGGCAGCATGGAGTCCGTGAACGAATGGAGCTCCTTGGCGTCCAGAGGCTCGGCCTCCAGGAAGCGCTCCAGACAGCGTGCCTCTTCCTCCTCCACCCGCTCCCTCGCTCTCCTCTCATCTTCCTCACGCCGGCGAGCTGCTTCCTGCAGACACAAAGATGCAGACGTTTGACTTCAGGGTCTTCCGGAGGGCCGGAGACAGAATGTTTCTCAAAGATGAGGTGAGGCCTAAACTGTGCAGCTTAGTAACTCCGTGTACGGTGTAAGAACGGTGTTCGTGTGCCCACCTCAGGTGAGTCTGAGCGCTGCTCCATGCTAACTTCTTGACCTAGAGACATAGCAATGGCCCGCATCATCTGGTCTTCTTCAGACATGGTGAACTCCTACAACACAAAGCTCACAGTAACTACACTAGCTCGTTTGTTTTACATGCAACCCGTCTGCGTGTGTGCGCGTGTGTGTGAGTGTGTTTGTGTCGGGCTCTTACTCTGACAGCTGCGCTGAGCAGTGGTGGCGGGTGTGTGAGCAGGTACTCCGTGGCTTGTTCCATCGTGCTGGTGTTCAGAAGAGCTTCCATCGCGTGTTCTCTGGAGAAGCCCATGTCCATAAGCTGCATAAGAAACAAAGACGATATTAAGTGGACTATAATGTGCATTTGACAGTTACTACGTCTGTCAATAGAATCTAGACTAATCTTAGGATTTTTAATGTAAGTAATGTAATTACATTTGCGTTAAAGATTTAAATATAGAACAGTTTAGTTTTAAAGCACTAGCTTTTACTTACATAAAATTTTTTCCACAAACATTTCTTTGGTTATGTTAGTTTAAAGTGTCAAGTTTTTTTTAATGTTCATCCAATCATTGCATTTGACCCAAATGCAATGATAGGATGTCCCACCTAACATATTTTAAAATGTCAGTGCACGTTGCAAACATGCATTTTAACCTGACCCAAGACTTAAGCCTCATCTGTGAAACTGGGGCTTTATGACCTGCCTTGACTTACAGCCATGAGTGGTACCTGAGTGAGCTGGGTCTGGTTGACCTGTGGCTCTCTGGGGGTTGTGGAGCTGGTCCTGTCTTCTGTAGATGCTCCAGCTGAGCTCCCGTTAGCAGCTCCAGATGCTCCTTCTGCAGGGACTCCCGTTGCTGGAGGCCCACCGGCTACTGCAGCTCCTGATGAAGAGCCTCCCTCCTCCTCCGGCCGAGCAGTGCCCTCCCTCTCTTTGGACAGCCTCTCCTGTATGACGGGTTCTCCTCGCAGGATGTGGCAGAGAATGGCCAGCATGGACTCGGCCATACGTCCACCATAGACCTTCAAAGGCTTCCGGTTCCACAGATTACGAATACAACTGAACGCAGCCTAAAACGAGATTCAGAGAAATCAGAACTGTGCTTTGTTATTATTTAGACCAAAAGTCTCCAGTGAGGTCCACAGAGCTGCAGAGCTGAGATCCAGCTGGAACTAAATTCTGCAGCTCTGTGAAGCTCCAGGAACATGGATTGAACCCCTGGTTTAGACTGAGACTGAAGGCACTCGCACCTTCTGGGTGACGATGAGGAAGCGCAAGGCGCTGAACTGAGGCGTGTTGAGGGTTACTCCAGGCACTTTAGCAGGCAGAGAATGTGGCGACTCCAGCACTGTGGTGGGGTTTACCATCTTCTCCACAAGCATCAACCACGCGTCTAAGAACTCGCCCGTCCCATCAGGCAGCTCAGTGTGTTCCAGGCCCTCTGACACAGGAACTCTTCCTCCCATGGACAGAGCCCAGTTGAATGTCCTGATGAACAGGACACGGAATTGGGAAACTGGCTTTGG
>JAZGTK010011264.1:0-15741 GCA_036877625.1 Ambastaia sidthimunki | reverse complement strand
TTCTGTGATTGATGGAGTTGTGCATGTGTCTCCACATGTGTCAAGTGAATATTTTAGGGAAAAAAGTTGAGCTGATCTGTATTGTGTCTTTACTTTGTGTCTATTCTGGGAAATGTGAGTGACACAAAGATCATTAGGAGTGTCAACCGATACAAAATGTAATTGAAATGATGCAAAATGATGATTATTGAAATGATTATTTCATTAAAAAAAAAATCATTGTATTAAAAAAAAGGTAGTTAAAAAACATTAGCTTCTTGTGTCAGAACAGTAAAGCACTGAATATAGAAAAAGCCAATATGTTGTGTTTTATTTAGTAATTGAACATTTTCAGTTGTAATCAGTTGAGGTTTTGCGGTTGATCATTTTCTTTCTGTCTGAAGTAGTAGGGGTTGTTCACACTGGATGTGTTTGCATAATCCATCTGCACTGTTTTATAATTATTGGTCTGTGTACATGTGTCAGATTGATGTTCTGCTGTTTGTTCAGAGCCTCCATTTACAATGTATTTTAAGAATCCTAGGTAAGTTAAAAGCAGTTTAATGTTAAAAAACGTGTATTGAGACCCCTGCATTTAGTTTGACACACTACATTGACAGACCTACCAGTAATGTAATGACCTATTTCTGAATATTTTAAATGAGCCAGGTATTTTGCTCATGTTAATGCATGAGATTCCTCACAGATTTGGTTCTCTTGCTGAAGGGTCTGGTTAAATGACGTGGATCCTGCTGTGAAAACGTCTCATTCCCTTTAGAGATGAACAAGTGTGGACAAGCCTTTCACATGCCTCAGAATCCCATCTGTGCAGTTACACTTTGTAGGGAAACATTTAAACTAGCGAAACTGATTATTTTTGAGTGGCTAAAGCCAATTTCCATCAGACTCAGTTCTGTGGCTTTGTGTTCATATCGACGTTCCGTCAATATCAATATATCTGAATTCTCTAAACCTTTATTTTGCCTCCCCAATGCCTCTTTATTAAGATCACAGATTCAGATCCTGGATTCCTTTTGTTTTTCCTTTTATACCACAGACTACACTGCTGTCTTTGTGCCTTTCTTTTCTTTGTCTTCTGTTTTTCATCTTACCCAGGGGTTTTCTATCAGACCAAGGGATCAGACTTCCCATAATGCTAAGCGGCCGGGGGGTCAATATGCCCGCATTTGTCTTCACTGTCTTTCATCAGCCCTTCTCCCTGATCCGTGCGATAAGAGGGGAGAACAGTGGGTCGAGGGGAGACCGCTCAGCAAGGTGTGTCTGTTGTCCGATGGCCCCCCCGCGGCCGAGCTCTTTAAATCCTCATTAGGATTTAACAGGGAGGAGATGCGGGGTTTAATGGATTAAGCCTCATCACAGCTGTCTCGCGATTGGTGTTTGTGATGCACAAAATCAAACCGGGACAGTCACATGTTAGCTGTTATTATGTTATCCAGCTTCTCCCAAGAGGATTGGTTGATAGTGATTTTGTTTTTTAGCAGCATGCAGAGAAAGAGAGAGAGAGACAAAGTGCTTGCAAAAGGCAGTTTCAGGGTAATAAAGACTGGGTGTATGTGGTGATAGAATGTGATGAGCGAGTGATTGAAACTCATTCACCTAGTCAGTTCATTAGCATTGTTTTGCATTTAGACCTAATTAGGGCATAATAAAGGAGATTAGCACAGTAGAGGCACATCTGAACAGACTGAAATTCTTGTGATTGTGGGGTCAGTGTAAGGGTGTGACTAACCAAAGTCACAATGATAACTTGACTCCATTTTTCGGTACTTACTGTTACTGTTGCTTAGCTGCTCTTTTAGGCTGTTTTCCCAATAAATAAAAAGTAACTATCTACATGTAGCTGCATTTACATTTTTTGTATTCTGCATATTCAATACAACAGATGACATATACAACAGATAACATGACACATTTTGCCAGTATTTTAAAAATGTTTTGTTTAAAATATTTGTTATATTTAAAACTAAACAAAACATTCAACAAATGTTGCACTTTTGTTCGCTTTTGTTTTCATGGTGAAAATATGTTTAAAAATAAGTAGGTGTTTTCACGTTTCCAGAACATATTTATTATAATTCTGGTTTTGTACAATATATATTTATACTATATATTTATACAAAATCTTTTCTAGACTAAAATGTAGTTGTGTTTTAAAGTTGCAATTATATAGTGTATAAACTGCACATCATATTTTGGTTAAATATGTTTAATTATTTGATTTTTTTTCTGAGTGTGATAATTCATTTTTAATAGTAATAATAGTTTAATAATAATTGTTTTACAATAATAGTCATCAAAACTCTAAAACAACATGAAAGTAAGGCAATAATGTATTGACTGAATTTGTTAAACAAATCAATATAATCATAAACATATTGCACATTAAAGCAGCTTTAATGTACTGAGCAATCTTTTGTTAGTGCCTTACTGTTTACCTAACTACTTTTCTAAAGTAAAGAGTAGCTTGACTGTAGTTGAACAGAATTGTTGAACAGGTGAGATAAAGTTTCTTAAAGTAGCTTCCCCAGCACAGCTTGCAATAGTGAGAAATGTGTTTCTTTCAGGGGAAGTTTCAGCTGAGAAGACAACTATACCCAGTTTAAATTGACAGTGATGAAGGCCAGGTCGTATTACAGGTTCTAGATTGTTTGCAGGTCTGAGTTGGTGAGGATGTGGCCGTTAACCCACATGAGTCTCTGTGTTGTGTCTGTTTCTCTCGGCTCCTTCTTATCTTGTTTGGTGTCAAGCTGGTTTGAGGAGTGATGGGCCGAGCAGCGGGGGCTCACTGCAGACCTCCCGACTTCAGATCATCTACCTTATCTTCTTGTTAAAGCACATATCAAATCTAACTAGAATTGTGCTGTGGAATATTTATGATTTGGCTCTCTGGCTTTCTGGAAGGGTTTTGTGTAATGTGGTTGTTTAGGAGATCTTCGGGGGTGATATCACTCTGAGATACAGGCCCCCTTCATAACAATCTTTGTGTCACTTCTCTTGTTTTTGTTTCGAGTCTGAAAGACTTGATCAGGCTGATGGATGGTGCCGAGAGATGAGGTCGCATATTCGCCTCGAGACGTTCCAGTCTCCAAACTTGGAAAACAAAGATGAAAAGATGTATTGCGGTTGCTCGTCTTTTCTTTCATTGTATCGCTTCCAAATCTCCCATCATCATTCTTGAACTAGATGACTAAAATCAAGACACTGGCTGTGTAGGGAAGCTAGTTGCAATTAAAGAAACAGATCACCAAGAATCAACCTAAAAATTTTGTGGATTTACTCCTCAGTGTGTTTTCATTTTTTTAACATACAAAAGATGGAAAATTTATTTTAACATGCTGCTAAATTTCTCGTTTTGCCTTCCATGGAAGAAAGAAATTAGTTTGGATAAAGTACAATCTATGACGGTGGGTAAATAAGTTTTAGGGTGAACTCTTCCTTTAAATGACTAAATAGCAATCAAGGGTGGATTCATTATGAAATAGCTTACAGTTTCAGGAGCACACTAGCTTGACATTTAGTTACCAGCTATATAAATTACGACAGTTGCTATTCGTGTGGCCGTCATGGCAGATGTTGCAGTCGTACTTCAGCGGCGAGTATATCAGTGATGTCATCTGAAAGATCGATGACAGAAAATGTGCAGCAGATTCTGTTCCTCACAGGGAGGTTTGCTCATGCCAGCCTGACTAAATGAACTGTGTCCTGTTGTAGTTTAAAAAATGCTTTGTGAGTTAGACACAGACAAACATTCCCCGGAACAAGATGAGTGTAAAGGTCAGAGATTTGATGTTGTTGAGTCTACGTTTCATGCCATTGAGTTCAGCTTTTTAAGCACAGGGTCCTTGCAGATATTTGGGTCATTCTACAAAATTGGGACCATTTTCTTCATTAGCATAAGTACAAGTAATTACTTTAATAATGAGTAGCTGATGCCAGCTTTCACTATGTGTTCTTCCGGACGCTTCTTTCACAACAACACATTTTTTTGGCCTGTCCCCAGCTTGGTATTTCCAATTGTTCCTTGTTGTGCTAGCAAAAATGCACATTTATTTTACTTATTATTTATTATTATGCACATTTATTATTTATTGTGTTTACATTAATAATTGTGAGAATATATATGTGTGTGGTATGTGTGTGTGTGGTATGTGTTGCATACACTTCATATTACTATTGCTAATGTCAAAATCCTTTCAATAATTTTGTAAGGGCAATTTTAAGTCTGTTATTTTATATTTTGATATCATCTATTTTGTTAGGTTTGTCAATTATAATGTGCATAATGGCTATTTGTACAAAAAACCCCATTAAATTCTCTTTCTACGATACACATTAAAGTGCCATGACCTTGTTGTTTACAATTTACAATGTATAAGAAATGCACAAAGAAATTTTTCTTTATTCTCATCTTTCCAAGATGGAAATTGTATCTGTTCCATAGAATGAACTATTATGTATATATGCACAATAATGTGTATTTGGATGCGGTATAGTTCACTCCATTACTCAGATGCAGCCCACCACAGAGAACTACTTGTGTACTATTGCATTCTCTCCCCGAACACTTCTGTGAACGACTGAGCAAAATGTTTACCTTAGACAAGATTTCTGTAGATAAAAAAATCATTGAAAGAGACAACCCCCTTTCAGGGTCTTTTTGCAAAGAGGCACCTTTGTGCCTGTTATATGTCTTTATGATTGGAACACCAATTGTATTGATTTCATGATAATAATGGTTTCTGTTCTCTAAAAAAAACAAAAACAATTGGACATGATATTTTAATTGAAAATTGAAAAACCTCCCCAGTTTACATAATATTCCACAATGGTATATACTGTGTATATATATATATATATATATATATGAAGATAAATTGGAATAATTTGGTGTTTAGTCTTGTATTCTTGGGAGATTATTTTTTTGCCGTAGCTCTTGAAGCATTTTAGGCCATCTGTACCTCGTCTATGCAGTCTGAGTGACTGACTGCATCCTGATATTTTTCAGACAGCCAGAGACACATTTTCAAACAGACTCATTCTTTTAGACTGACATGTGTTAAAGAGTCAAACTGCCTATGATTTTAGCAAAACCTGTCCCAGAAGATCAGCACCTCACATTCATACGCCTAAAACAGTGTTACAAAGGCCATTTCCCATGAAAACAGATAAATACAATAAATAGTATGAGCAAAAAAGTAGTATTTAATTATTGTAGTATTTGTGTCTTTACTCTCGGAATGTTAATGTTAATTTGTCAGCCGTTAAAATTCAGACAGTACTGGGTTGTTTATGTGTTTTATTTTAACCATAGCTTAAATGTTATTTCTAAAGTATCTGCTTAATCTGTCACAATTCCCCTCTTAAGACATTCATAGAGTGAAATCACAATTATCACATTCAGCCTGGAGCAAACACACACACACACACACACACACACACACAGCGTGTGACAAATCAAACAGTTTGGGCAGATAGCTGGACTGCATCTCTGTTGTACCATCTTATTGGTCAACAGACGTGTGTTAACAAATCCTGCACATATTGTTTTCAATCTTCTTTTTCTTACCAACATTTATCTGTTTATTCATTCTAACCTTGAAAGTTTTTGAAGGTGTCTTGTATCTAAAAGGGTTTTGAAAGTGCTTCAGCAGTGAACCTCTCTGTGTCTGTTTCACAAGCAGTTTCCTGAAGCTTCAGGTCTGTGATTGTCAAGTTATTCAGAGACGTTTTTAGAGAGATTCTAGTGGGTTTCCTGCTTCTTTACTATTCAGTTACCCTCCTTGTTTGTGACATTTTTATATATTTACATATTTTGAAGAAAATGTGCTTGCCTATGCAAAAGTCACGTATCTGATTCTATAGTCTTGATGGTTTCCAGGGCATTGCTAGGTGGTTGCTAAGGTATTCTGATTCAAAGGTTTTCAGCTCTTTGCTGTGTGGTGGCTCAGGTCTAAATAGCTCAGTTCCAAGTATCTATGACATCCTGGTCTCTGGATATGGCTCAGATTTTTCCTTCACTATAATATGGATTAGTAAAAGTGATGCTTGCCTTAGCAAACACCACAAATTATTTTACCATGCATGTGGTTTTCAGAACTTTACTGCAACTTTACTGCTGTTTTATAATTAAGTCACAAAGGGGGCAGAAACTCAGTTTTCCATTTGAGCCATACTGAGTGAGAACCCAGTCAAGCCAAGTCAAATGCAGTATAGTGTTGGTTGTAATGCTTGTCCGATCAGGTGGAAGCGGTTTATTTAGATATCACATCATCATGGACCATTATTCATTTTCAGTCCAACATATCTCTGTAAATGCTGACATCTGTCTTCCCTGGGTCTATGATTTCTTGTGCTGTTAAATAAGAATTCAAACACTACGCACTAATTTCTGTCAGTGAAACGCTTTAACAGAAGCAGACAGATCCAAAGGTGGAATCATCTTGCTGTATATATCTCCCTAATGAACACTCATGTATGTGGACTGCAGCCACACAGCACAACTGTCATAAGTGCCTTTTTATTCCAGGGTGTCCTTGCGTTCTAGGGGCCCCTTCAGGGTTTTTAGATTTGAAACAGTGTGCAAAAACCTTACGCTGGCAGCACAGTTGATGCTCTCTCAATAGGCGACTATAAAGGAAGATTTCATGACCTTGATGTGGCCCATTGTGCTTAATTAAGTGTAAAGGTTGATTTACATGTGCGAGTTTGTGGAGGAGTTTGTTGGTCTAGCCTTAACACTTAATAGCATTGCAAAAACAAAAAATGTTGCTACCGTATGTTTGCTCTATATCTAATAGCTAGACATGACAGTCGTCAGGGGCACTAATAACTATCATTTTTTTGTCATCCTAAATCACACAAAGGCAGGAATTTCTGATGTTTGTTTGAATATAATTACATGACATAGGTAATTTTCTCAGAATGTACCTAGCATTGCATACAGTATGCTAACGAGTTTATTGCTTCAGGCTGTAGAAAACAGATTTTTTTGTCACCCATTAATTATTTTACCTCCATTATGCCGGACAGCACAATGTAATATTGCGTTATGTGAGTTATGTTACGAAGTCGGTGGTTGTACTGTATGCAAATGACAACAAATCTGAAGCCAAGTCTTTTACAAAGGACTCGTCTTAACAATGCAAGCACCAGCGGGGTATATTTCATACATTTACCCCCAGCTAAATGACATGGTGTTTTTTAACCAGCATGTACCTATATCAAAGATTTTCCTGATAGCCCTCCTGCTGTTGCTATGGAAGAGAAACATGCAAATGAATTAGGGCAAATAGTGGTGCTGAATACCAATGAGCCCAGGAGCTGTAAGCTTAGCAATGGTTTAATGTTTTATGCTTTTTTTTCGAAACTACTGTATTATTCTACAATCTCTGAGTTTGATGTAGCATGTGTTAAGGCCTAATTATGCACCAGAACAATGTGATTGGTCAGTAACAGTGTCAGTATCGTGAAACAATGTATGCTCTGTTCCTGCTAAAACAATCTGTGTCTTTTATGAAGCTTAATATCTGGATTAATACCAGGTTTATATATAGACTAGTTAACAAACTCATAATGCTGCAATTTCACCACAGAATGCCTGAGACATTTGCATGGATCAACGCTAAGGGTTGCGTCCTTAATCGTGGTTTACGGAGCATCAATAAAAACGCTGTTTTTTCCACTCAAATCCCATTCAGCCTGCAGCTCTTCCCCCTGTCGTAGGTATTTGCATTGCCCTGTTGTCGTCCCCCTGGTGAGACCCGACTTCTAAAGACAACATACCCTTATAAAGGATATTGATGGATTACCACAGCAGCTCTACAAGAGGAAGAGTTTTCACGTTGGCATTTCTTCCTTCTGTAGATTCCTCCAGTATTCGCTGCAGGCAGGGAACAAGAAAGCAACAAAAATTGCAGGTATCAAGCTGCGTCTCCAGTGGCCGCAAGCTGATTCAGGGTATTATGGGTCCCTCTCCTGCTTTAAAACTCCCCCAGTAAGCAATGTCGCCAACCACAAGTGTGTAATAATACCAGCCAGCTTTGAAAATGCTAGCTCATTTACAAACAGCTGTAGCCATTGACAGGATAAAGCACAGTCCAAACTACATTAACAGGGCTTGGCAAGCATGATGAGGTCCTTCTCTCGGTTCTCAGTGGGACAGCGTGCAGTGTCAGGCTTGAATAACCATATTAAAACTCTGCTGTCAGCCCAGTTGCTGTCCCCCAAGACCATCAAAGCAGTTTCCCAGCTCACCTCAACTTTATTACAAATACCGAAACCCCTGCTTTATATTATACTACACGGGAAGCAAGAGGGACTCTTCCGTGGGCTGTTTTCTTGAGTCTAGTAATATTTCTTTATTAGGTCGCACGGTGACATGAGTCATCTGTTTGTCATTCTGCTCTTCAACAGTCCAAGCGAGGGGGTTTGCGGTGAGGCAATGATGGTGATCTTTATCACTTGGCGTTGTGTTCATTAGCCCGCTGCACTGACACTCATCCTGGCAGATGGTCACTTTCCGATTGATTTGCCACGTTGGGGAGATTAAAATATTATGGGTCCAAAGAGACCAGCCACTGTGCTCGTCAAATTAGCATTTTTGCCTGGCTGTTGCTCACGGAATGGGTCAATGTCACCCCAAAGGTGATGACGGAATTAGAGGAGGATCATGGGAATTGGGAGGCAGAGATGGACGTGACTTACCGTCATAGGGAAAGCTGATCCTGATGTTTCCGCTAGGGATGCTAGGAAAGAAAGACTGTGGGCTTCCAACAGTGCTTACTAAAGAAGAAAAGCATCAAGCTGAGTGTTTTAAATAAGCATGTAATAAGATCGAAATCATTCTACTTTTAGAAATGTCAAAGTTGATACCTCTTATTTGATTGGCCAAGCTGCATTCCAACACAAGTAATAGTGCTTTCTAAAGGACTGGATTTAAAAATAAAAAAAAATTCAAAAAAACCTTTAAACGTCATGCTCCTATTTTAAATGTAGTGTAATAAGATTCATTCTTAAAACCTCTTTGCCCAGACCTCAGACATCATCTTGTGTAATTAAAAACATATGTAACATTTCACTGCAACAAATCTCAGATTTGTGAAAAACATTTACTAATTTAACATTTACAAGGTACTAGAACAGTCGAGGTTAAATGGGAGGTGTATTTGAACCCTGATTAAAGGGCTCTCCCTCCAGTCACACTGAGCAGATCTGGGGAGTCATGTACAGTGGCGCAACTGATAAGGCAGGGCTCTAAAAGGACTCCATTGTGTGTCGGTGTGGGGCTTGTTCGCCCGAGTTCAGAGTTGGCTACCTATCTACCTGAAAGGAATTGAAAAGTGACCCTTGTGGTGACTGACCAGAATGACTGATAAGTCTCAGGGGGAGATTATAGCGATTATGGCACTGCTGGAGAGGTTGCCATGGCGATGAAATAGAGCATTCTCTTTAATATATTATTTACTGCCTCCGTTTCTGGCCCACGTCATTTAATCAGTAGAGAGCAGGAGACCCATTCACTTTTAAGAGCATTGCTTCGTGTACAGAAACAACAGCCTCTCGTCACATAATACTGATGTGAGAAAAGGTTGTGCATAAAAAAATATGTACATAAAAAGAGGCAGAGCAGCCAGCTTTTGGATCGCCACAGGAAAGGTGAGGCAATCCACAGGCTTTTTTCAAAGCCAAAGCAAACGCTCAAAACACTTCATCACTGACAATTACTCTGTCCATCTCACATACAAATCTCAGTCAGAGCGAAATTTAGCTAACACCACAAATATTTTATATCCAAAATATTCTTGAATTGAATATGAATCAAATGCTTATCAAAAGCAGATTGAGATCACATTGTGCCAATTTAAAAGTGACGTTTCTGTGCTACTAGTATTACAAGAGGAACATGAAAAAATGATACCTCTTTTAAACTAGTTTCCCAAATATTCCAGTTACAGCTGTCATTGTTCAGTTAAACAGAACCCAGTCCCACCTTCAATGTCTCTGTGTCAGGCTGAGAAAAGTGATTTGATAGAGGCACAATGGTTATATTTTTAGGTTAGCCCACTAATAGCTTACATTTGCCTGTACATGAGAAAGTACACACATTTAATTTAAATCATTACTGATGAATAGTTCATTGACATTTTTGAATTTGAATACATTTAATACATTTCAAATGGACAAATGTTGGTCAAACCATTGCAGTAAAATGGCCGACCCATCCCTCCGGTCATGTTACACAAGACTGAACATGTCAAGGTCAAGTATTTAGTGAACATCTCTAATGCCTCTACAGAGAAAATATTGGGTCTGTGTCATTGAGGTGCAAATGTCTTTCAAATAGCCTTTGCACTTCCTACGGTCTGACCACGACTGCTTAGTGACCCGAACCAGCCAAAACCAGATTGAAAATTATATAAATGCTTAATTTTGAGACAAAAGAGGCAGTGAATCCTTGGCTTTATTGAGATAATAAAGGAAATTAAGCAAGAAATGAGAATTTGGTGTCCAAATCTCCCTGTGCGGCACCAATAAGTATAAAGAGTCTCATTCCCTTGAGAAATTTGTATTCGGTTCACAAATGTTACTACGTACTAACCTAAATGAGTTTCCCTCTGACCTGATGTTGTTTGCTACTCTTTAAGTAGCAAAAAGCAAATTTTGGCTTCTTTAGTGTTGTTAGTATATGTTTCTTCCCCGTGTACAAAGACGTATAAAGTCTTTTTAAAGGTTATGAGCGGTAGTATAAAATTACCTCTAATAACATTATATTTTTACATTTTTTATGGGTTTTCCTTCAGCAGCTGCCAGCAAAACACTTTCATCTGTTGTGGGTGATTGCCAGGGTGTTTTTAGTGTGTTGCTATGTAGTTGCTAGGATGTTTTTGGTGGTTGCTAGGTGTTTATGTAACAGCCAAGTCAAAAAAAGCCCACCCCCAAGCCCCAGTGATATTCTGGTCTCTAGGCTGGGCTCACATGCTGTCTTCAGTGCAAGTCTATTGGATTTTTTTGCCAGTTTTGTAGTTTGCCTAGAAAAGTAATAGCACACCTTCCCCAACAAGTCACTTGATTTGAGGTATCTTTTTTGTCTGGAGCACAGTTATGCACCAAAGTATAAAACATAGGCTTAGGGGTGTTTAAACCACTGTGTTTGGTCATTGTAAATTTCTGCCTCTTTAGTACACCATTGTTTCATTTTCTAAGACTAAATCTAAAAGATCTGATACAAAAGAACCTCTGACACATTCATGCGGTGTGTAGTTCCTCTCGTCCTCATGGTTCTGTCGATTCTCGTGAGAATTTCCCTACGTAATTAAGCAGATCATGAAAGGTAGATTTATCTCTTACATTTGAATGATTATTGACCTTTAGACTTTAGCTGATGGTTTAATAGACTGTTTGTTTGGGGAATTTGTCTTATACATCAGGAGCATTGTGTCCTATTTCCTCTGCTAATAAATCACTACAGTGGTTCATTAGTCTATCATAAAGTAAACATATACTTATCATAATCATTATAAGATCAAAAAAACAGCAGTAGTCACATCTTTCATGTCATATAATATGTTACCTTTTGCAGCCTTTCTGGTTGACATGCCATTTACACTTAATTACTAGAAAAGTAAGGGTTTTTATCCCCCTTCATTTTATATTTGAAGTGTTCTGTGTGAAAATCTGTCCTTTTTACCTCTCCTGTATAGATTTGACCCTGTCCTGTAATATCAATCCATAGCAGTGTGAGTCAGCAGTGACTCGCGGCTCAATCAATTGTCCTACTTTTGGAAAGCAGTTTATGAAACAGTCTCCAGCAGACTGCATGAAGCACTGTGTTTCGGGGGCCCAGAGGGGAGAGAGCAGTTTTAAATATGATTCCCAGACAAGTATTGCGTGTTGTAAGCTTGCTGTACCATGCCACAGAAACCTGTCGATGTTTCTCATTACGTCCCCTCCAAGCCCTCAACATGCACTGGTTTCCTGGTGTTCTGGTAAAATGAAAGAATAGAGTGTGGTCGAGAAGATCAAACCTTCTGCTGTGGTGGGACCACAGCTCGGTAAAAAGGGTTTCAGCTGAGCTGCCTGGATGAGGTGGGTGGGGGTGATTGGGTTGGATTTGGAACTATACCTGTTTGGTTGGAGTCAAAGGGCAGAGTAAGATAATGCAGCCTGATTGATCTGTTCAAACACCATTATGACCTCACGATTGAGTCACATTAGAGTACGGTGGAATGTAGGTCAGTGGAAAAGGGCCAGTGATCTTAAATGTTAAAGCAATCGAGCGAAAAGACCAGATCAGGGCAGAGTAAATCACACTAAAACTTAACCACACTTAAACTTAACCTCATCATTTATCTCCACATACTTAAATATCCATGAGCTCTGTTCAGACTAACTTTAGACTAGGTTTCAAAAGATGAAGTCTGGATGGTTGACTAATCAACTTGTTATCCAATCTTAGCAATGTTGACTCGCGAGTGTAGTGGTGCTTTATTGGCTGTAGTAGACTGTAAATTCATCCCCTTTAAACCACTTTCCCTTAACTGTGGTAAAATCACTGTAAGGCACTGCTTCAAGTAGATTATTGCTTTTATAAAACACAATAAAAAAATATGATAAACAATAACAATAAATAAGTGTTAATATGCAGTAATTCTATAGGCTGTCAGTGGTTGCAGCTTGGTTCATTAATATATTGAATGGTCAGCCATATATGTGTGGGTTTATTTGCATTTTACAGCAGCTACAAACTCAATTCATCCAATCAGAATTTTGAGGCAGAACCATAAGTTATATTGTCATCATTTTATGTGGTTTTACCTCTTACTGTCGGTTTTACCATGTCAAAGTGAATGTTGTTAAATTTTACCGCTGCAAGTTAAATGTTGAGCAGCCCGCGCTACAAAATGAAATCTTTTCAGACAGCGGTACCTGTCATCAGTCAAAACTTTCAGTCGTGTTTCCTTTCTAATGGTCACAGGCTTAAAAAAGCCCCACAATAATTCTCCTGGTTCAACAACCTAAGATTTGATTTCCACTGAATGGACTTTTTAAAGTCATTTGAATCCATTTTGCTGTCAGTGTCTTTGAGAAATCTCAGCATGTCAAACTCAGGGGGGGAAATGCAGTGGATGAAACGCGCCGTGACTGCGTTCTGACTGAATAATTACAGGAGAAGCTCCTCAGCAGACAGATTATTTTCCTCTTCATTTGAAAACATGAATCAACGCAATGCAAAGGCGAGATTTTGACTTCATAATTCCACTTACTTGAATAAATCAATCCAACGGACTGATTTGAGATGGATTTTTACTTAATGTGGACACATTTATACACATTGCTGAAGGACATATAGATTAAACAGCAGTCTTCCTCTCAGGTTATGAATTTATTTAATAACTTATGTATTATGTTAATGAGATACATTTTAACACCATTTACAGGGTGTGCAGATGTAGCAAGCAAATCAAAAATGATGCGCTGAAAAGTCGACATGTGGTTTGTGATATTTATGTTTGTGGTGTTTGTATGGAGGTGTAAAAAATGTATTATTTCAAATGCAAATGGGATTTTGTGTGGTTAGTTTTTTATACACACCTGGCCAGATGGATAGATGTAATTTTCAGTTATAGCATATAATTGATCATTTTCCCCGTACTTTGCACATCTGTGTTTGCCTGTGAGATTAATTTCTAAATATAGAGTTGTATTTAGGCTCTGCGCCCGTGATTGGCTGAAAGTGTATTTTTTGTGTTTAACATTACAGCGATGAAGGAAATGCCCTTTACATGCTGTTCTGAGCACGGTCACACATTTCACTCAGACATCTGATGCTCTCCACATTAGCAGAACACAGCTAAAGTATAGATTTTTTTCACCGACTGTATCTGACTTTTTTGTCTGGTTTCTTTCACCTCTTCATAAAACAGAGTGAAACGCTGTTTTTTTACGTGGATGGTTAGCTACATGCAACCTTCTCACGTAACTCGATTTCAATTCATAAATAATTTTATTATTTTTTGTTTCATTTTTTTAGGAAACTGAATATCAGATTTTGTGTTTACTCGAATTACACCCCTCTAAAATATTAAACTAAAACAAACAGGTCCTGAAGTATTGGGAAGATCACAAGCACAGTGGATTTGTTTGGTTTAATTTGTGGGTGAACCACAGGAATACTGTAAATCCCCATCCGGCTCACATCTCACCCCAAAATCAAAAGAAGAAAATCTACAATATATACATAGTATTTGCATCAAGAACATTTTGAAAATGAACATATATTTCCCTTCATATTTGGATTACTGAATTCTGCTGTCAGTTCTTACTGTCAAATAATGATTTGATGTGGTCTGTTTTGTTTTAGTTTGTTTGAATGCACATCTGCTGGTTCAGTAGATTTCTTCTTCTCTTTTTAGTGTAATTAACTCAACCCAGTTTATTAGTTTATTAACCCAGTAATTATCACACACATATGACAGTAATTAGTGATCAAGGCCAATCTGTTTTGCCTAAACATAAATTCAAGGCAGTGTAACAGATACTGCAATCATGTATTATTACCTCAAAGTTATGTTTTTACATTATGGTAATGAGAATGAGAATTTTTTCATTATTGTCATACAAATCTGGGGGTGGAGGGGGCTTAAATGTCATCAAAATAATGCTAAAAATCTTAATGGTCCTTAAAATAGGATATTTTAATGCAGTATTGGGTCTAAAGTGTCTCTCTCTCTTTCAGGGTTTAGCCGAGCAGCCATGCCATTTGGCCTGGTGAGGCGCGAGCTGTCTTGTGAGGGTTACCCCATCGACCTGCGCTGTCCAGGAAGTGATGTCATCATGATCGAGACCGCTAATTACGGCCGCACGGACGACAAGATCTGCGACGCTGACCCCTTTCAAATGGAGAACATCAACTGCTATCTCCCAGACGCCTTCAAGATCATGTCTCAAAGGCAGGTTCAGTCCGAGCATGTTCAATGTGCTAAGAACTGTCGCATTTGTCCTCCCCTTTCCAAAACGCTCTCTTTAAACTGCATCTCCTCTCTTATTTGCTCCTCTCTGATTAAACGGCGTATGAATATGAGCATCTTCAGTGCCATACATGAGGAATATTTTCCTCCACCATCTGAACGACAAACCAAACAAACCCGAACACACGCACATCCGCTTCCTTTTTGATTTTTAGACTCTGTCGTGCATCTGGAGGCTTGTGCTATGAAACAGGAAGTGATGCGCGAGCCGGGCTTTGATGCATTCTGCTGTCGGGATTGGTGTACAGTTCCGCTCAGCTTATTATGAGAACTGCATGATTTGTAGGGAAATAGGTCTGAAAGTGTGGCGTCTCAATTAGTCCATTCAGCTGCAGGCAATTAGGCATCTCAAGTGGGTGCTAATCTACACAGGAACCCTAGGCTGGGATTTGCCGCCTCAGGTCTGCACAAATCCAGATGTGAAAATGCATTATTGTGCACTTTTCATCTTGTTAGCTTTCTGGTCAAATAATGAACCATCACCGGCTTCACAGTCTTTCATTGCCACAGTTGCATTAATAATAGATTCAAGCCCTCACTCAATGCTACTTCGTTTTGTCGAAAACTTTAATTTTTTTATTATTGATTTATATGGAGGTTCACATAGAATGAATTGATGTAAACCCCTTGTGTGGTGTCCCATGAGTTTGCGTTGAGGCCTATTAAGTGTTTAATAATGTAGATTTATAAAAGGGTTCAAACAACCAGAAGGACT